>PPHD01016283.1:0-15643 GCA_002909625.1 Bambusicola thoracicus
ATCAACAGATCCGCTATTAAAAAAATAATAATAATAAAAAGGGATTCCTGGAATGCAATCAGTGAACAGAAGTCCAAGGAAAAACCCCAAACTACGTCAGGCCTAATATTTATCAAGAACATGACACCAATGCGGTATTTTTTTTTTTTGCTTGTTTACTGTTGAAGTTGATTCAAATTTGTAATCTCCAAAGTTTCCTTTAGGCTTCTGAGCTGTGAAGGTCAAGTTGGGTTTGGATGGAATAGGTTGGAGGGGGAGGAGAGATGAAAAGAAAGTGAGGAGGCAAGGAATAAAACCTGACTTGCCAAAAATGTAAGGTACATAAACTGAAGTTCTTTGCTGGATGTGTCTCCACAATGCTGTGGACAAAAAAATTAGAAGCAATTTATGTGGATAGATTTTTTTGCCCTTCCTTTCCCTTTAGTGAACGTTGGAAGGTGCTAAGGAAAGCTGTTCAGATAAACAGACACTTCAAAAAATAGCCCATCATCTCATCAGGAAGAGTTAACGTTTGTTATTCAGAGGACTAGAAATTATTCCTAAACCACTGTTGGTAACTGCAGCCTACTGAGGACTTTGGCTCTTATCAGTGCGAAGTACAGAGACAATCGCCATAAATGCAATACAACTTCTCTGAATCTTTTATACACCAAATGGGTAATCTTTGCTTCTATATCTGGATAAGTGTGCATCCTACTGGCTGTGTACTACTAGAAGAAATCCAGTATTTGGGCTTTTGTATTGTTGGGCTTTTTCCACTCAGTAGGACTGATTTATTTCTTGGTGTATTCAGATGACCTGGTATCAATGATGCTTACATTCAAGATCTACCATGAACATAGAAAACATCTTACAAAAGCTTTCTGGGGTCATTCAGAATCTGGATAATATGCCCCTGCATATCAAGTCATAGTGAGGTACACAGCAGGTTTATAACTAAAACTGGTCATCTCACTTTTGGAAGAACCTTTTGTAATATACAACTGGCCTGCAACACCGTGCTGAGTGAATTTCGTACAGAATGTCTTGAAGCATCTGGCAGCATGAATAGAACACATGGAGACAACAGGAGGCTGTATTTATTTATTTATGGTGGAATAATTCTTCTTTTTAAAAGAATAATTACACAGCACAATCTCAAATTGAAAAAAAGCTGTTGCTTTGAAGAAACTGGAATACAGAGTGCAGTCTCTCCTCTCCACTGGCTGCTCTCTTGAGCTATAGCCCAAATGTAAAGAGAGACAGTAATGTGATACGTTCAAGTTATGCTCCCTGGCTTTAGCTGTCCTTATAAAATGATTGCTGTGCTTTCTCATGAATTCATTTCGTGGGCCATCTTACCAGGATGTGTGTACTAAGATAACTCGCTGAAGAAGATATGCAAAAAGGGTTGTGCAGCTATTATTAAACACCCACAAACCACTCTAATGAGACCTAATTTGGTCTGTTTTAAGCTTTGATGATCTTTTTAATTTCTAATGGTTCCCAGCTAAAATTTTTTTTCTCAACCCAAGTTGAAATGATAAATAGCTTGTAGTCTACCACCGTGAGACACATTTATAGCTGCCCACATTACTTGGCAAAGTTTTAGAAAGATGAAAAAAGTTGGGAGGAGGCAGTGGATGGAGTAAAAGACTCCACTGGGAGAAAGAAGTTGAGATATCACAGCCTTTATTATATGAAATTGCCACTTTAGAGTAAGGCAGAAAATGGCTGATTGTTGCTGTTATCTTCATGAGAACAGAGATCTTCCCCCTGCTCATCTCTCATCCTCTTTTTTCTCCATAATTAACTTGTTTTCTTAGCTCCTTTCCAAGCACAGAGGTTGGATCCTAAGTGCTAAACCCAACATCCCCATGCATGCACAGAAAACTATGACTTTTAGCTCTGGGAGTTGACGTTGTACACCCGTGGCCTTCCTTTATGCAGCAAATGTCTCTACACAAAGTACTGCTGGGTAATCTGGGAAGTGTTCACTGTGCACAGGCAAATAATAAGAGGGCAGTGGCAGAGAAAAGCTTTGGACACTTCACTTTTTTTTGTCCAAGTTGGAAATAAACTTATTTTTCAGTTGCATCCTTTAAGCTGAACTGCTTCCCTGGAGCACTGATAGCCACTCTATCACCTTATGTATTTATATATATTAATCATCCTGTCGTGTCCTGGGATGTGAAATGATTATTTAGAGATAACAGGGAAAATACTATAATCAAGTCTTTGTGGCCATTTATTTGAGTAGGAATGAGGAATTCTCTCCATCATTATTCTATACACCTTGTTCACTTTTTTGGGAACATTGGCACGAGTGAGAGGAACATGTTGTGAAACTAAGCAAATACTTAGGCAGGAATATTCCTGTACCACGTGTATTTACATAAATATTCATCTGAGAAGTATTTAATGGCTGCTTTGACAGGCTATGTGCTGAAGTGAGCTGAAATAATACGCTGTAACTTGGAAACCGGTTGCCCGGAGTAAATTTGGATCCAATTTATTTACCAAGAAAAAAAAATTTAGCTGAGAGATGCAGGGAGCCCAAAGCCATGAGGACCCCTGGCCACATGCCAGTGGGATAAAGGATGAGAGGAGTTATGCTTCCTTGGGTGTGCCATGGGCACCAGGGCTCCTCTGCAGGAAGGGAAATGCCAGACCCTATGACAGAACCTCTCAGTCCTCAGCCGGGATGCTCAGGCTGTGCGCTCAAGGCAAGATCTGCTCCCAGAGTGCATGCAATACACACGTATGGTGCGCAGGGTGAATGTGTGTGAAATGTTTCAATTACCTCTAAAATAATGTTTAACATGTTCCAGACATAGTGCATTAAGCAAATACCCAAGCAGTATTTGAAACATATTCTGTTTTTCATTTTAATAGATTGTAAATGTATTAAACACATGTTAAGAATATATTTCATATACTGCATTTGTAAAATATTATCAAATTTATATAGACGGAAACCACAGAGCCACCACAGGATCGGCCCGAGAGCAATGCCGTTTCGGAAGTTAACCTTTTAGCACTGTTCTATCAGAAGGATGGAGGATTCGGTCTGATTTCAGTCCATTCCATTTCATCTCCTTTTTAGAGAAGAACCTCAAAGTGGGAATCCCTGTCAGTAACCCTTTCAGCTTCAAAGTCTGTGCTGTATGTTAAGCTTATAACCCAAACGCCTCAATGGGAGGCTCTTGGAGCTACCTGCTTCATAGGATCATAGAATTGCTCAGGTTGGAAAAGACCTTCAAGGTCAATCCCTAACCATGCTGCCCTTCTGAGCAGAGAAGTGCCAAAAACTGCCCTCATTGCTGTGCAATTAGATGTCTGCTCCACTTTTTAAGTGCCACCTGGAATTATTTGGCAGCATTAAACATCTCTGTTAAAAGGGAGCACCAGTAGATATCGAGAACTCAGACTTCAGCTCTGGCTTTTCTCTGTGTTCTGCAACCTGGTGTGGTTCTTCATGTCTTTGCCTGAGCTAGGGAGATTGGTTTAGATTTGAAGAAATTTTGAGTCTGGACACCCTTTGGGTTTCTCTGAAATCAGAATCTGGAGCTGAGTCTGTTCATTGGGAATGGCTCCCATCTCCCTGCTGAGCTCAGCCAAAGCGCTGTACTCAGCACTTACCACAAAGCAGATCTTGGGCTCCCTGAGGCACTTGGACTTAGAACCATAGGAATTCATCATGGATACCTGTAAAGCACAACCCACTCCTCTTTCTAAAAGCATGGAGGAATCCAATGCATTTCAAGGCTCAACCTCCATTGCTTGTAACACAGGAATAATTTCGGTAGCTGGCTGTTACATTAAATTCTTCTCCTTCCTTTGTGGATTTAAAAAAAAAGTAAAGCCAGCCCGGCCCTGTGCTTTGCTGGTGAGAACGAAGACTTCCAATTTTCACACTTTGCATTGTACTGAGTGGGAATCCCATGGCTGTGGGTGTCTGAGGCCCAGCAGTGCTGGACCTGCTGTCACTCAGACTGCGTGATTGGAGAGCATGGAGCAGCTCTCAGATGCGAAGGTATCGCTTTCAAAAACATTGAAATGGCTGGCAGGATGGATGGTCATACTCAGGCATAGCAGCAGTACCAAGTGTACTTCTAGTTGGCTGACAAAAATTTGATCTCTTACAGTGCTGTAACTTATTTTTTTTTGAAGAACAAGAAGCTTGCTGACAAAGGACACTGGGATGGAAGGGAGGGATCGTTGTGCTACAGCTGCATGGGCTGCTCCAGCCTGCAGGAAGTGTTCACCTCAGCCCCTGTGGGCAGCGCCGTGCTGCCCTGTTAAAGCAGTTCTTGATGAAATAGTAGCAAGGGAGTAATGGAGTTGTTGTGGCAGTGCTGCTCAGATGTTTCTTTGACATTTTTAGACCCTCCACCAGTTTATAGTAAAACTTAATAATGCAAATTTATTTTCATCCAGAGCACAGATCTTTAGCATTAAGTGTTCTTTGTCTCAAAGCAATTAAAAAACAAAGGTAATGGGTTGTGAATGATATGAATTGTAATTACAGCCAAACTTCGCAGTGGGCAACCTTAAACTGTTTTGCCCATTGTGTCAAGGCAACAGCTTCTCCCTTTGGTGCTTTTGCTGGGAGGAAAGCTGGAGGCTTCACCGGCAATTCTCTCTCAGCTGCAGTAGAGATGCTGTGTTCATAAAAGGACTGGAGCTGAGTAAGAGCTGCCTGCAGGAGGCCAGCATTGTGTGCAATCAGTGCCTGTCACCGTGTGAGGAATGGGCAGAGCTCCGGGAGCTTTTGCTGCACGCAGTGCCCTCCCAGCTGCATCACAACACATCGTGTTTTTCACCTTTTTTCAGCTGTGGAAAATGAGATGACGGTGCTGTTTTCTCACATTCAGGTTTGAGCGTTTTTAGCTGAAATGTTATGGTAGGACTGTCTCTCAGACTGGAAATTCTTACCTCAACGTCCAGTCCATGAAAGCATTCATCAGCTTCACAGGACACTGTGATGCTCTCCTTTCCTTGTCTGGGAGTTTTCAGAGAGTTCCTTGCAGGACCAATGCATGCAGAAATCAGGGATTTTATAGGGCAGAGAGCACTGTGCCATAGCAGCGCACGATGTGATGCCAAAATCCCACCTGTGTGCTGACTTCCCCCAGGAAAACGAACTACAAAGCTGCTAAGCCAGCACACAGGTGGAGAAGAAGATCCTTTAGAACACGATGAGACCTTGGCATTATTAGACCCTACCCTTGTAACTGTATACTCTATTGATACTATTAAATATATTGCCCCTGACCTGTGGATATTTAGTTTCCATAGGTCTGCTGCAGTTCAAGAGATACATTACAGCTCTAAGGATATAAGATCAGACACGTTATGAAGCGCCCAGTAAGAGTTATGACAGATGTGTCATAGTAACTTAACTAGACGCTGAAAAAATATTAACTATGAAGTGTGTTGGTTTTTGTAGGCTTATTTCACACCATTATCCACTTAACTGTTCAATAATGTACCAGGTATGTCCAGCGAGCGGCAGGAGATATTTGCTGTGCTTTGACATCCCAATTATTTGAATGGATGTTCAAGATGAAATAACAGCCAGACCTTATGAAAACACTCAAACAGTTACTAAGCACCACAGTTCTCCCCCTCTTGCTTTTAATAATGCAGGATTTATTGCATTTGGTAGACTTTTGCTGTGTTGGTTCTTGGCTTTGCAGATTGAAAGGAGTGCATTTCAGACTTTTATGCACAGTGTGGGGTGCAGCTGTGTTAAAATGTTTGCTTTTTGGGTGGGGAAAAAAAAAAAAACCTCAGTAAACAGTGCATTCAGAAGTTCAGTGCGTGGAAAAGCCACCTTTGTCCTCCCGAGCAGCTTCTGTATGACCCAGTGAAGAAATGGCTTCTGGAAATGATTTTTCCCATATGATAGCATTTTCCTTTCTCGAGTATCTCAGAGAACAAGAGGGATCCTGGACTTTCTCAATTTAAAAATCAAACTTTCTTAATCAACAGATTCTCCAAGATCTCAGCTGACCACTACGGTTTCCTTGCTGTTAAGTTCTTCCTTGCCAAATATGTAGTTTGAAGCAAATCTATTGTATTTAAATTAGCATGATTTTCCCCTTGTTCTAAATCTTGCTGATGCTCTGTAGCATGGGGCTGCCCGGGGAACGGCTTCAATATCTTACTTACTCTTTTCAGGAATCAGTGCCCAGTAGTGCCATGGCTGCGTGGCCCCTTCTAGCATGGAGCCGCTGTATGGATCTTGATTTCTTTGGATTTTTAATCTTCCTCTGGCAGCTGCTCAAACATGTGAATACAGGGGGATTTTTTGAGCTGAGTTCTGCAGGGACTAAGACGTGGGGCAGCTGTTAATATTTTGTCTTCCAGGTTCCTTAGGGAATGCGCAAAATACTTGGCCAGGGCTATCCGGGCTTGACATCTCCTGTTGCAGTAGCTGAGAGCCTCAGCCTGCTTCTGTGGATGGATAAGAGGTACTTTCAGGAGGCAGTGGAAACACTGCCCTCAGGACTGAAAGATACCTGCCTTTATCGGTAGGACTACTGGATTTTGTTTTGCAAATCCAAAAACCACCGGTGTGGATTCAGTGAAACTGCATTATCTCACAGGACCTTTTTCAAATCCCTGCATATGTGGCTTTGATAGTAATACTGTTAAACCAAAAGTCTTTCTGTACCGCCATGAAATACGTGATAAGACCCAAGGTTTGAGAGCAAGCGCCTCAACCATGCTATGCCATGGGCACGCTGAGTTTCCCAGCTACAGCAGAAGTCACGTTGAGTTCTGCTAAGTGAGATTTGCTGAAGCAGCGCATTGTCCTTTTGTGATATGAAGAGATAAACTCAAATTGGGCATTAATATGCGCTATCCACATCTGTCTTCTGCAAATCCTACTTGGCTTCATGCATTCAGAACTAATTCTAGGCAAGAAGCCACTGGGAAATTGTCCAGTTCTCTGTACCCCATGCCCAGCTCTGTCAGGCTGGCTGCGGGATTATTTATTTCATGCAGTTCCTCTGTCCAAGGAAAACATATTTGTGCCTTGTGGCAGAGAGGCAATGAAATGAAGGCACTGTGTTGCAAATTATACACCCTAAGGGTTGACCTTAGCTCGTGTGCCTTCTGACCTGTAGGAAACTCCGTGCAAGTAGATGGGACATATAAGAAATGCACTTTGTTGGCCCTTCTGCCTTCAGAAATCAGTTTATAACCGATGGTGTATGCTAACTTCCCTTCATAAAAGTCCACAATGAATTGATTTTGTTACTTTTTTATTTACAACTATATGCAAGGGAAAACTTGTCTCTAAAAAGCTAAAGGAAGGCGCCTTCAAAATGAAATATCAAGATGTTGGTTTATGCCTCTGTGTGAATCTGGGCTGGGGGAGGGGGGGAATGACTGTGTAGCTGTACCTGAACTTAATTTCCTTATGTTTTTTTCTGGAACATATATTTTTAAAGTATATTGGAATAGCTTTTCATTGAAAGCAAACGCCTGAGAAACTCTGTTGTTCATTCCTATGTACCAGAAATGGTTTAAATTGAAGGAGCTGAATGCAATGCTTTACCTTAGTCATACCATGCCACTGTGGAAATCTGTCTCTCTGGAACGTAATCTGGGGCAAAGTCATTACAGGTCAGATGTCAGTGAGCGTTGCCCCTGAATTCAGTGGGATCAGGATCTCACCTTTCCATTTCTTCTTTCAGTTTCTCATGTGTTCCCTGTGTGTCTGGAGCTAAGAGTGCTGTTCAGGTGGGTTGTAACTACTTCTGTTCTGAAATATGAAGGTGGTGATGAGTGTTGCTGTGGTGGGATGCAGCTGGCTGGGAGGACTGCTCTGCTGTACGAACGGCAGTGGCTGTGAGAGGAGTTACATTTATTGTTGGTTCGCAGGAAGGAGGATTGAGGGATCAGATTCTGCTAGCGAGATTTTCTGAGCATGAAGGATCTCTTTCTGAATTGTAGCTTCCTTCCAAACTTTCACATGATTTCAAGGCCAAATAGATCAAAGGGGCCCAAAGTTTCATCTCTCATCAGACTCTCACTCAAAGCCAATTCTATTTTAAAATCTTTTATCATCCCCACCCCTAAGTCTCATGATTTTCTTCTCTACAGATTCATAGTGTTTGCCAGAAACCTGTTTCAAGGCTTCTTAGCTCTTATTTTTTATCCCCTCCTGAGGACATTGTCAGAAGGGCCCCACTGCAGCTGATGTTTTTCTCTATGAGCTGGTGTAAATCAGGGTGGCTTCTGCTCAAGTCCCAACATCTGGCATATTATCTTCACAAAAGTAGCACGGAGTCTACTCTCATGAAGGAAGTCCCTTGTGTGTTTGTAGGACTTCATTCCTAAGGAGTTAAGACACCGTATTATTAAAAAATAGTGCAAATTGTGCTTTCAGTTACAGTAGTGCAGATGTGATATAACTTCTTTGACAACTCATTGTATTTACCTTGGCTATCCACTAGCCCAAGTTCAGTGAAATCACTGGAGTTTCTCTGCATTTACAATGGCATAACAAAAACTGAGAATCTGAATGTGGAGAACCCATGATATTTGTCGGCTTTCCAGGCCAGGTAATGCCACAGGGTGGGGGTATGGGGCTGTAAACCAGGGGAAGCGTGTTCCTAAGAGACTCCCATACACCACGTCCTATAAAGAACCAGCGGCATGTCCAGCATGAGGGACTCAGAAACCACAACCTAGGGAGTCACTAAAGAGCTCTTTTAAGAAAAATGGGAGGGACGCTGCTTTGAAATGTTGCACAGCGGTTTCCTACCTGAGGAAATGTGTGAAAGACTCAGCTCAGCTCCCGCAAGGACTTTAGCCCTGTTATCAAGTATATTTGGTTTCAGTCAACTTGCAAGAAAACAACATTTAAATTCCTTGCTTTATTTAGTGGCCTCTGCGCAACTGCAGCTCCACACAGCTGAAATGCTGAAGAGGAGGGCAGTTTGTCAGTTCTCCTCTTGAATTTCTCTTTCACAGCAGTGTTTTAGTGTGTATCTGATTAAATCTGTCAGAATCTTGTCTGCTTGTTGCAGGGCAAGAACGAATGATAAGTCTGCATGTGTTGATTTGAGTATTTGGGTCTATAGGAATTTCCTCTCCTGTGCTGATTTTGTGTATGCCTGTGAACTCCTCACTGCATCCCAAACCATCCCTTTTGTACCGATGTTCTCTGGAATCATCATGGCAGCAGAATGATGCCTCCCTCTCGTACCCTTTTTGTCTGTGACTTACCTGATGCTCAGTTAGACACAACTCGCACAAAGAAATAGGCTGAAATTGGGACTCAGAAGAAAGGAAGGTTTTGTGCATAGGTGTGGGTATGCGGAAGGAGGTAGAAAGCCTACCTACATTTTTAATAGTTTCTTTATGAGTGTGATACAGGCATTTTCCTATAATAAAACAGTAATGTTCCCAACCAGCAAGTGCTGTTCTTGGCATCTCATTTTATTTCAATTTGCTTTTCTTGCAACTGTGGGCAAGATTCATGAAAGGCCCATGCCTAACAGGTAGGTAGGAGAAGGTACTATTTTTCATACAAGCAAATGTCGTTCCTAAATTATCTACTTGTAGAGAATACCATATGGTTTTTGCCTATCCATACCTTTCTCCCACCTTCTAACTGGCAGCTGCCATGAAATACAGAAAGGTGATTAAATAGTGACTTGCTCCATTGAATCTGCTGCTAACCTACTGCCAAAGTAAAAGATAAATGAGTGCACTGCTTGCAAATAGAAGTAGAACTGGTTCAGAATCTGTCATCAAAATGAATGTCTCAGGATATGATAATTTTTTTTAGTGGTGAATTGCAAGTGTTGAAGTTTCTCAACAGTTTATCAATAAATGACCGAAGATTTCACATTTTTTTCCCCAAAAGCAAGCTCTCAACTGATTTCAGACTTCTTAAACAAAATAACTGTGCAACTCAGAATAAGGAAAGACCCGTGGTTTGGAAGTGAGAGAATAGAAATCTGCCACATTCTGTCATTTACCTTCAGCTGATGTTGGCAATCCCATATTGTTGTGCTGTGCCTGTGTTTGTCTGTCAAAGTCATGGTCATCCTACTCGCTTCCACAAACTATGTGGGAGCACATCTGTAAGGGAAATCCAGCTGGGACTGAACATGATGCCCTAGAGAGATACCGAGGTGATCTCTGCGCTCCATATGTGTGTCTTTGATTTTGTTACTTAATTTGAATAGTACTTCAATTAACCATGTTCCCCATTTATGCCATTTATATCAATTAATTATATTCTCCACTTGTCTACCCTCGTTAGTTCAACCATTTCTTAGGAGGCTTTTAGTACTCCCATCAAGACCAGAGTACGTAGTTCAGGTTCCAAAATTCATTCTTAATTACAAATTAATTATGAATTATTGACTTTTTCAGTTACTGAGTTAGAACAGTGTATATAAAGTTAGATAACTATTATCAAATGTAATATATCCCTCATCCAAAGGATGTATATGTTTTCTTATCATAGTGATGACAGTAATGGAAAAAAAATGGCATGAGATAAATAATGGAAATGACTCAAGAGCTGCTGTCAAACATTACTTCTAGAGGTTAAGGAGGAGGCGTTCTTTGCTTAGTTTCAGGGAAAGCAAGAGTTTCATTCAGGGAAACCTGAGCTTTGACAACTGGTCAGCCTGGTTGCAGGTAACTGCTGATAAATGAGCTTTTGCTGCTCTGTGAGAATTAAGTTACCTGGGTGCAAATTTGCATATTTACCTGTTTGCAGGGTCCTCATTTGAACTCTCCTCTGCTGCATTCTGCCTTTCAAGGGCAACTGGAATGACTCTTCCTGGCTCATCTGGTTCTGAAGGTTTGGAAAAAATGTGTATCAGTGCTGGATAACACTTCAGCCCTGGTGTTTTTTTTCTGCCACGGGCTCCAAACCACTTAATAAATTAAAATCATATTGTGAAAGGAGAGATTGAATCTCACATTTCAGAGTGCAAGAAAAGGGCCTCTGGCCGTAAGTCAAAGGTTGAGGGGCATCCTGGCTCCCCTTACTTTGGAGGAAGCTCAGTACTCCAGGGAGAGCTTTTCAGGTGTGCACTCTTTCTGCAGCAAACGCGTGAACTGGAATACTTGATTCAAAACCATTTGCGCTTGGTGTTAATTCTGGAGATAAGGCTGAGCGTTTATAGTTTATTTGGCCCCAACGTATGATTTTCTATGATAAATCTCTCTATTCTTCAGAGCTGAATACAATCCTCACCAATATTCCTGAAAGCCCTCCTTAGACTGATGGTTACAGTAAACTTCCCACCTTACAATTCCAGGAATAGAGCTGCTGAGGTTTTCCTGTACTAGCTCCAAAGGGCCAAGACAAACCCCAGAGCTGGTGCTTCCTCCAAAATACTTCAGTAAGAATAGGATGTTTCCATCCACCACTGTATATTGACTCTTGCTATGCTTCTGACCTTAAATCATTTGATGACATCACATTGTTGCTTTGAATCCATGTACAAATAAGCTGTATGTCCAGTAGGGAACATTAAAACGGTCCATTTTGACTCACTCTGCAAACTGTTTATGGGCTACTTGCAGCTTTCAGGATTTTTACAAGAGAACATCCACTGTTCATTTCCTGGCTCAGCTCCAACTGGACATGTTAACTTTGCCTAATTTCCAAGACATTTGGTGGGAAGGCTTCATAATAGAAGCATGTTTTTCCACCAGGGAACTTATGCCACTTTTTTTAAAGTCTATTTTTCCCAGACAAATTAAACCTACTTTTTATGAGCTTCTTCTAGAGGGTAGAACAGTAGCTTGCCTTGTTAGATATTAGTGCTTCTGTTCGGAAGGGTGATCGTGTAACTGCAGGGCCTCAGTATTTTACACTTTCTGGAGTTCATTAACCAGAGGCTTCTGTATTTGAACCTGTAACGTTTTAGCTGGACGAGACCCAGAAAGCGAAATCAATCCAGTCCCGTAGCACAGAACTAATTGTCATCATAGCCAAGTGTGCAAATATACAAGGAGTATATAGGAAAGGAGGAGGGGGAAAATTGAGGGCTTTCGTTTTTAGGGTATTATGTTGCTGAAAAGTTTTTACATGTTTCCTCACTGACATAAAATACAAAATTGAAAATATGTTTCCTGTATCAAAATATCTGTACCAAATTGAACAGTTTTATATACCTACATTCATCTAATCGAATGCTTTCTGCTTAAGTCATATATTTGACCACATATTCAGCTGGGTAGGAGTTGGAGGAGTTTTCTCTTCTTGTCAAAGCTTATAATTCAGATAGAGAGGCACCTTTTTCCAGCTCAAGTGCATGAAGAAGAAAAGGCACTGTGATCCAGCTCCTCCTTGTTGCCTTGAGAATGTAGAGACCCTCTAAATATTAGGATTGCACAGTGCTTGATGAGCATAAGGACTATGATTGTATCTGGCAAGAATGGACAAATGCATGTGTTGGCGTGCATGGAGGTCCTTCTGATGACAGTGAAGGGTGGAAGGGATCATGTTCTCATAGCAGTTATCTGGCTTGGCAAGGGAAAGTTCTTGTCTTCTAATCAATGCCCTGGTTTAATAGTCATCACATGTTGAACTTAGTTAAAAATAAATACAGTACTCAATTTAGAGACAAAGGCTATCAATAGAAGCACAGTCATTGTGTTCTGATTTAGAGCAGCATATTGGCAGAGCCTACATCTAATCCAAACGTCCTTTGTAAGTACATACAACTGCATTTCATTCATATACGTTTTGAAAACTCCAAGGATGCTTCCAGAGAAGGTTTTTTTCTGAAGGTGTTGCCATATGGTTTTAATTCCTCAGAAATATATAGACCAGCTTGTTCACTGAGAAATCCATGCCAAATACGGCATGTCAAGATAGCTGAAAATGTAATTTAACATCTAGTCCTTTCCTATAGTGTTTTTTTACTAATACAGTGGTAATGCTTCCGACTGGAAAGTCAAATGAACAGCCAAAGGAAGAAATCTCAAGTATTTATTATTTAGTTGGCAAGGAAAAAAAAATATTATTGTTTCTTATGTTCATTACCCTCATCTGATATCTAATAATATAACTTCAGTTTTAAAAATAGTAAGTAGTACTGTTGCTAATGCAGTTAGAAATGGAGCAGTAAGACAAATAACCCGCACGTATTTGAGAGCATCAAATATGCTCTGGAAAGATAAAAGCTTAAAATCAAAAGTAACTATATTGGCAAAGGGAAGCTATGGCAGTGTAGTCATAGTAAAATTCATTTAAAACGTCATTTAGGATGTCTGGTCAATGATTTTCTGATCACTAAAATTCTTATCCTCCTTTCCATCTCTGTTACTTGTTATTTTGGAGTAAAATATGAGTGTTCTGGGTAATTAAAAGTGAGTCTTACATTAGGGACCACCACTTCTGCAAAACATTTTCTGTGTAACTGTAAACTCAAATGTGATCCATATATTTGCCATCACCGTGGTTGGTCCATTTTCACACTATTATTATTTTGTCTTAGAACTCCCGTGTTTATAAAATAGGCACAGAAACACAGACTAAATATAAATCCGTTCCTCTTTGCACCAGAAGTTATAAAAAAAAGGAGGCTGAATTGAGAATATTCCCAAATATTCTGGAAGGTGCCTAAGGGTTGCTCAGGCATAAAGCTGAAATACTTTCTGTCCACAAGAGGAGCTGGGAGGGGGGAATTGCATATTCTGAGGCCAGTAGAATGATTTCTGGACCAATGTGATGATAGGAAACCTGTTTATTGTTGTGGGCTTCTTTAAATTGGACAGCATCCTTAAGGGCTGGGTAGAGGAAGATCTCAGATGTGCACTTCGTGGACCCGCAGAGGTAATGTGACCTCACCAAACCATGCTGTGGTCTTCTATCACCTGTTGGCCTATGCAGAGAGAGGGGACCTGAATATATCCACCAATTTAGCACAAAAGAGGAAGATGACATTTGAGCCACTTGGTTTTACTTCTGTATGTCTTCTCCTACCCTATGTCAGAGGATTGTGATTGATGTGGTACCATGTGTGATGAAGTGCCATTTGATTAAAAAGAAACATAAAAAGGACTGAAAAAAGCATAAAATCCAACTTCTTCAAATATGAGATGTAGAAGTCAAATAAATGAAGTGGGCCTTGTTTAAAAGCAAGAAGGAGAGGAGAAAAGAAAAGCTGAAAGGGAAAAATAATAAATTATAGGCACAGCAGTGACAGCCTTTAAAGTTCACAGTATTTTGAAGTGTTCAAAATACACTTAAATGTAACTACAGATATTATAAATATTATGATATAAATACAATTTAAATACGAATTTAAAGAAAAAGTGATTCTCACACTGTAAATTTTCACCCATGCAAAAAAATGATCTGAAAAACCCGATCATCTCAGGCATTTTTTGCCTCCAGCTCAGGGCAGATGAGTGGATTTGTGTGTTAATTTGCTGAGAGCAAACCCACCATCCTTACAAGCAGGATAAGACTCTTGTCAGCTTCATTCATTAGAGGATCTGAGAGCACTGTGCTCTTGGATGGCCCTTCCATAACTGTAAAACACACAATTTCCTTCTGTGAAAAAAATTGTGTGCATATATACATATATATGCATTTTAAGCATCTCCCTTCACTCCTGATGTCTCCTCCCATCTGAGCTTTTCCTGCCCAAGTCCTGTGTTTTTTTCCTAATGGCTCTGAAGTCTGCTCTGCCAATAGCAATTCACCATGGGGTCCAGAGGAGATGAATGGTTTTTTAAATGAACAATTAGAAGAGATGTCTAATCCATCATTTCAGGGATCTTTTTCCTCTAGACAGTCATTAAGAAAATAGCTCATTACAGCTAAAACTGTATCTGTAACAAAAGTGGATACAGCATATACGTTTTGAAACTTTCTTTTCTTTCCATAAAGCAACGAGACTGATTGCTGTACTTAGTCCATTATTAACCATTAGAATAGAATGCAAATGCAGCTTGCTCCTCATTGGGCTTCACCACCACTGCATGCACAGCTGAACGAACACCACAGAAGCCAAAATCTATTTCCTATGCCAGTGTGCAATACGTACTTCCCAACTTTTTCTAACATAAATGCAGGGCAGCATGTACATGGCCTGTGTGCAGCCTGCATCCCTGAAGTGCAGAGAGCTCACACTGGCGGCCTTCCTGCCAAGTCTGGGGCAGAAAGAATGAAGCTCCTGTGAGCCACATTCCTTAAGGCAGTTCCAGGCAGTCTTCAGGCACTATCATAATGCAAAAGACCTAGAATTAAATGTTAACATCTGCTAAAGGTTATCGGTAAATAAGAAAGAAACACCTGTGGAATGAAAATGTCTTTAGCAAGTTGTCTTTTCTTAAGCCTCTTTCTGTATCACGGGTATTATTATGTCTTCGGGTTGTACTGCCAATGTGAAGTGGGTATGGACTGCGTAAGCGCACAGAACTGGGCAGGGTACTGCTGTAAGGAAAAACAAGTGGGATGGAGCTGACTTCAGTGGCCAAGGAGCCTGGGATGCAGAGAAAGGTTTAGCAACTCATGTTAAAAATAATGTTTTGGGTTTTTTTTTTTTGTTTAATTAACAAAATATAAACTAGAATATATTTCTTGCTAGTAGTCTCCTACCTACCTTCCAATCTGTGTGAAAATGCTGAGGGAAATCATTATTACCTGTAGTAATTG
>PPHD01016284.1:0-15643 GCA_002909625.1 Bambusicola thoracicus
CAGGGGGGGCTCTCTCATTAGTTTATACTGGGCGACTTCCAGGGAGTCCTGCCGGATCCTATGGACACAGCCTGCTCTGCGAACTAATGGCTGTTCATCGGTCGGGACTGACAGAGCATCCTAGAGCAGCCGGTGTTTAACACACTCTACAGGAGTACATTTGGATTTACAACTCAACTGTTAACTGAAGCCCTGCACAATTGGAATCCTGCAACAAGAACCTTTACAGGAACTTTTAACATGGACAAAGACATTGGACACATGAAGTGTATTCCAAAAGTTACATAAAAGTTATATAAAAACATACATACAACATAAAAATTAATATATGCAAAATAAATAGATGGGTAATAGCTATAAATGTTTTATTATCTCTGACTTCAGACAATGAGACATCACTACTTCTTCAAAAAAAGGCAAATACAGTTAAGTTTTCCATGCATCTTACTGTATCTTAACACACTCTGAAACTGAATCAATGTACCACTGATAAAACATCCTAAAAACACGTTGCCCAAGTTTTTGCCTGCACTTTCCAAAGAAAAATCTCTCAAAGGATCCAGGAGCTTATTAAATAATACCAAGTTTTTTTCTAAGCTATGTAGTGAGATGTGTAAATTGAGATAAAGATGTCATCAGGATGCTACAGGAGTCTAAAAAAGCAATTAAAAGAAAAAAGGAGAGAGTAGAGGAATGTGAGCAGTGAGCAGTTTTTCCACTTCCTATAAATGTACAATTTAAGTCAGAGGATAATATTTAGTTGATGTTCTTTTTCCTTGCAAGTTTATTCTCCCTAATGAGAAGTTCCATATCAAAAAATACAAAAATCAGAGGGAAAAGAAAATCCATGGGAAAAAAAAAAAAAAAAAGTACTATCTGCTACCTCAACCTTTCTACTTGCAAGGCTCCAAAAAGGTCTTCAGTTTTCAGGCATAGGAAAAGAAAAATCCTGCAGGTCTGAGATTACCCTCTGAGCAATACTCTGTAAAGGAAATACAGCTGTGGATGGCCTATTTGTACATACATAGCCTTACAGACTGCAGGAAAGCTCCACAGGATGACATACAAAAGGCAAACTGTAAGAACGGTGTCTTCCCATATCAGTGGACAGGGAAAGTAACCCACAATGTGGCCACAAATAGACACCAGTAAGTGATGTTCTGGCAGAAAGCTTCTGCTGGATTTACACGTACTCCAGCACAAAGCTCCGAGCCATGTCCTGGCAACTCTGCTGGGTCCATACCTCACACAGGAATGCATGAACCAAGCTACAAATGCTCAGTAAGACAGTATTAGTGAGGAAGAGGTGTATCCTGCTCTCAGTAATGCATTAGCACTATATCATATCACTCTCTCTATATCATACCCCTTGAACAAGGGACACTTTGGAAACACTGCTGTGGAACTATGAGGCTCTGAACAGTCAGCCAAAGAAGTGGAAGAAGTCTCAGGAGTGGGGATGAGTTCAATCCAGAAAGGTTATGTGCACAGAAACAAATTTATTTCCTCAGCTAACCTGCACTCTAAAATGAACCACCAAACCCCAATGTTAACCCTCAAACTAACAATAAAGACTTTAACAATGATTTATACACACTTCCAGCAAACCACCTAAGAAAGGTGCAACAATTTTTTGTCTTTGCTCACTCCATTCAGTTGGGTTGGGAGCTCAGATGCAGCAGCATTAGTAGGGGTACCAAGTTCAGTGCCCACAGCCTTCTCTAAAGAACTTCATACAGCATTTCCCATATCTTCTGGATTTTCTCCATGGTCAGTGGCATTGATACCTCATCGCCCTGCATGGAACAGCAGCTCATTAAGGCAGCTTACAGCTGTTAGATTCTGGGAGCAATGTTCTTCTGGAGAAAACACGTTTCTAAGACAAGAACCATCAGTTTATCAGGATAGGAGCAGATAGCTGTATCTCTCAACATTTCGGAGCTGTAAGTACTATGGGAACCTTGCACATTATATTCAATGCTCAGGCAGCATTAGTCCTTAACACACTGCAACCTTTAAATGGTATTTGCATAGGAAACTTGCAATAGAGAAAACAAGAAGTGCTATGAGAAAAGAAGGTACTTATATATTAAGTGCAGTGAAAGAATTATACACCACCATTTAGAATGAAACTTGCTTTAATACATATTAAGGAATCACAAAGGCTAACAGATCTTAGTCAGTGTTTCTGCCTTCAACTTAAAAGCTCTGACTACGCCCTGGGGCACGAGTCAGACCGCTCCATTAAAGCGCCATTAGGATTAGAGTTACTATTGATGTGGGTGGTGTCACTGAGGACACAAGCACCATTCTGGACATAAGATCCACAGAAGATTTCTGAAATGCCATGTCTAATCTCGTGAAAACTAAAATAAACAGAAGTCACAGAGAGGGTATATTACAACAGTTTCTTTATAGTGATGATAAAGGTATTGGATTGGACAGGGTAAGCCTAATTAGAAACACTTCTCAAACCTCTGGGAAGCTGCCCACTGTGCTGAGGGAGCCAGCAGCAGGAATGAAAAACCTGGTTACATAGTTAAATTTTTTTTCCAATGTATATTTCAAACCAATTACAATATCACGTATACATGGAACTCCTATGTGCATAATATTATGCCTTTAACTATTACTCCAAGGACATCACTGGATTATGCACCTTCTGTTTTCCTTTTTTTAATTTCACAACTGGGAACACTAAAATACTAAAAGCTGAGATGAGAAACTTCCTACATTTTTACCACCATTAACAGTTTCCAATGAGACTATTCTGAAAATATCAGTTTAAAGACAAAATGTGGGGGGAAAAATAATGTATTACACATGACTATCATACATACAGCTGAAACATTACTGCTATTCAAACAGACAGCAATACTGAAGGAAGTATATCTTCTAAAGGAAACATCTCTTACAGGGAAGGATCTGCATGAATGCCGGGCAGCATAAGCTGGTACTGTACAGTGCTGTACTACCTCATACAGGAACAAAGTCCTGCAAGGAAGAAATACTTTAACCTTGTGTTATTCCAATAGCAAAACAAACATCACATAATTTTACCTTCTAAGTAACTAGGTGTTTAGCAGCATTATTCTTATAATAGGCAGCATGGTACAATAACACTTTAATCTCATTATTTCTGTAATGTTGTTAGCAGCTTCTTTATTTTTAGGAAGCCTTCTGCACATCTCCAGTAATTTATACAGTAAGTAAAAGCACAGCAAACTTCAAATTGCTCCATGACAGAACAGCTGTCGCTGACTCAGAATAAAATCTCACCACCTCACTTGGTGACACAGAAAAGGAGGACTTTTTACAGTAACAACTATGGAAGTCTACATCCCCACATTCAGTCAGATCACGTTCTATCAGCTCTGTGCATTTTAAAAATAACCAGACTGCATTGTCCAACCAAAAAAGAAAGAGGATGGCATCTGAAAAATAAATAGTTAAGAAACTCTTAAATTACGATATGGAAAGTCTGCTTTGAATCTGATTAAGAAACAACATACACAGCTGCTCATTTAGTCACTGTGCTTCTCTGTCTCAACATTGCAATGGTTTTTCTGGTGAAGCATACAAAAACGAGTGCTTTCTCATGTGGATACTTTGCTACCAGCACAGCGGCAATCTCAACAAAAAAGCCTCTGGACAAAGGCAGCAGTAACTTAAATCTGGAGGCTGAGCTGACACACTGCAAATACAGCTCAAGTGCTAGTTTTGTGTTCAGCAGCTTATATCCTTCTAACCTGCCAGCTTGTCTGTTCTATCTGCAGCTGCAAAACTAGCAGTCTTTCACAAGTCTAGAGAAGGACCCATGAACTATTCATCTAACCTAAGGTGCTTGTTTTGGAGATACTATCCAAAGAGATTTTCAAACATTTTCAGAAAAGAGCAGTACAGAGGCTGAAAACACATTTATAAGAGAATGAATGGATGCACTATAAAATATATGAGTGAACACTGAACATTTGGAGAAGTGATAAGGCACACACCAGTGATGTTTTCCCAATACTTTGTTATCTAGAAGATCCCCATCCACAGAGGCAAGGCACTACAAGGCAACCTGTGGAGGGAAGGGAACTTTCTTATTCCCAACACTCATCCTCTGAGTCATCCATCTGAACTATTTTTAGTATCTAGATTAAAAGGTTCCTGTGCAGCAGGAGTAGAAAGAGATGAAAAGCCTTTAGAATGTTGAAAAGTTACCTTCCTATTCAATGTTCCTGTCTTAACATGTGCTAGGAAGTTAATCTCGGCTACTGAGAGTTCACAGTAATACAAAAAAAAGCTATGCAGCAATTCAGAGTACAGGTTGCCTTCCCTATGCCCAGATGCTAGAATCTCACCATCTAGTAAACTGTTCGTTAGTTTCCAGAAGCATTTTTATCAGTTAAAAAAAAAATCATTGAATATTGAATATTAATCCATCAGAGCATGAAATACTTTCAGAGGAACGTTTGAATTGATAATATTAAAAAAGGATAGTGATCCTCACAGTGCTGCCTCCCAACCTGCTCAGGGCCCCACAGCACACTGTGCAGGGAACAGCCCAGGAAAGGGCAGCTCTACTCATGCAGTTCTGCTGGCACCTCTTCCTTCAGTCTCTGAGGGATTACATTGGACTGCTGATCCAAACATGAGTTTCAAGTAGCTTTCAAGCTTCTTCTCCCAAATATAATAGTCGTTCAGGAATTCACACACCTAGTGTTACTAACAGGTATGCAGGAAAGAGACACTACGCACCCTCTGAATAAAGGTGGTGTGATATTAGATCTGAGCCAGCATTTCTGTCTTGGTGAAGCCAAATGAAAAAACATGCAATGAACTTAATGCATTTTCATTTTGCTCCTGTCAGTAATGTCACTTTTGTTATAAAACATGCAGCTTAGATTTAGAGCCTTACAGATGAAACATATGGATCTCAAAGATGAAGCCAGAAGTCCACATTCAATGAAGAAACAGATGGGTACCCATCTGCTGAAACGCCTGGTGAAATGCCTCAGGTTACACAAAGGTAACAGCTCAACACGAGATGATACTTGACCATTTAAGTTCCTTATTCTTAAACCAGTCCTTAGAAGCATTACAAATATGACACCAGACAATTTGTTACATGAATACTGGATATTATTACAGATCTTCCATGCATGCAGCAATTATGCTCTTTCTGACCAACACCACCATCTTCATTACAGTAGGATCTGAAATACATTTCCAGCTTTTCAAGTTAAGTTTCATAATTTATGTGGCAGATGTGCAAGGCAAACTGCACAGAAAGAGATAAGCCAAGAAAAATATCCTGATGGCCACAAATGAATTACGATTTGAGGGAGGAAGGAACTATAAAGCTATTTCCTGTGCCTTACAACTGCTAATCACAAAAGACTACCGAGTAAACAAGATAACCCCAAATCCACCACACAAACACCCTGTCAAAAAGGATAGTGACAAAAGAATCAAACTGAATCCTGCTAGAGCACTTGGAAGCTTTATCATTTACAGAAACCACCATAACATAGCTGAAGCCTTCTATAGAAGTTACCAATTGCAGCTTACTATATTCTTAATGTTTTCTGTAATTGCTATGCTAGTGCTGGAGTAACCTGTACAGATGTTGGGAACAGTGAAGCAACCAATTACATGGTAGTCTTATAGCATACTTGTGGAAGGAACGAACACTTCTGCCCCTTAATTTAAGGCTGATTTCATCTCTCCTATTATGGATTCCCTGCAGTGGTGCGTTAATACTTCTGCATTTCTCTATGAAACCACCCCTTTGTGGTTTACACCAGCAGATACACAGCTGCTTTAAATACTGTAATTTGTCAACAACTACAGAGCAGCAATATGTTATTCCTCCGGTTGGTGAGGATTCTGATGTGACAATACCACCAACTGTGGTTTTGTACCACCTCTACACACAGTATCTTTTCATCTTCAGACCAGCTCTATTTGTGTATTTCTCCATTCTTCACAGAACTTCGGTTCCAAACACCCACCTCATCACATTCTCCAGTTAGCATCTAATCTTCATCGATGAGACATCTTCACTTCAAGCGCACATTTCCGCAGTTCCATCTTAAAATGCTTAGTATTTTCATTTTATGTACTACCCCACTCAAAAACCCTCTTTATTAAAAAGTTTAAATTAATCAAAACACTTCCTTTAACCTTACAGTGGAAATAATACCACAGTCCTTTTTAAAGTGTTCTTCAGTATTAGTATTCAGTTCAAATCTTCATTGAAATTAGAGTAAAATTACATCTACATCATTCTTATGACAGATGAGATTCATCTTCAGCATGAAAACCAATTTCACAAACAAGTGAAAAGAGCTGCCTTTCAGGCAACATTTCACACTCTGGTAGGAGAGTTACTTGCTAACAAACACTTTTTCATTCAGACAGGCAACACATCCTTTGCAAGTTTTACAGGTTTCCTGTCTCCTTGCACTCCTCTGAGCACACACCTGGCTTATCAGACTTAAGCCTGCTTCACTGGCTCTATTACCAAGGACTTCTAAAGTTCAGTACACTATACTTAAGTAACAGCAGCCATAGAGTAAAAAAAAAAAGTGGAATGACAGAACTTGGATAACTTTGTGTAACTGCAGAACTGAAGATGTTTCCACATGCAATTCGTAACTGCACAGCTACAGTTATTTTTGCTCACATATCTGATCTGCTTCCTCCACTTCAGATTTTTCTTCTGCAACAAGCAATCTACAACAGTTATAAGAATGCTTTAAAAGTCAACTGCATTTCTTTACAGAATCCAGTCAGATCGGCCTGCCTCTTTGAAGACACAGCAAAAATCAAAACTCATTTTCAGTCAGGTGTTGCATCTTTAATTTTTTCATAGAAGCGATCCAACCAGCTAACATGACTTGTGAAAACGTTTCACAAAGCAGTACAGAGAGCAAGAGAAGTGTTAATGATTGATTTTCTGTAGAGTCAGTGCTTCTTACATGAGTAAAAGAGCAGTACAAAAAGAGTAAACCCCAAGAAACATGGCTAGATTCAATTACAACACAAAACTGAAAAGCTATTATTTTCTAAGAAAGAATAAAGCAATCAGACTTCAACCTTATTTACACCTTCCAATCCATGGCATTTTCTTGTACTTAGATTCATACAACTTCAAGAAAAACTTCCCCTGAAAATTAAGAGCTCCTTTCAGGTGCTTCTAACACATTACATGAGACTCCTTCTGAGCACAATATCTAATGCTACTGTCGTCTTTGTAAGCATAAAGCACTAAGATAACATTTCCAAGCTCACAGCTCAATTGCTTTAGTGTGCACAGAAATCCTTGGCAGACACAGAGCCTCCAAAGCACTCTCAGCCAGTGAGCTTTAATGATTGTTGCATAAAATGTTACTGTTGTGAGAGCATCAGCTACAAGAGCAGCCAGGTCTTAACCTTACTCAGAAATAAAATGTGGCAGAAGTTCTCCAAAAAAAGCAAGTTGTAGCTGCATTCAAGAGGGGACAGTCAACTCAGATACTGTGTAACTTCAACCTGTCTGTGCTTCAGACTTCCTGACCCTAACAAACTTGAGTGGTCTTTGGATGGAAGAGAAGGATGCGGAGTAAAATAAGTGAAAACTATATCAGTAACTTCTTAAGACATTTTGGTAGTGGAATGTCATAAGTAGAGGTCACTGAACAACCATTTGTCTCCTACTTCCAAAAAATTTCTAACTTTCAGCATATCCAGAGAGTTGTGCCAGTATCACTTCAATACAACCCCCCAAAGGTACACCTTCTTTGATAAACCCTCCTTAACACTACAGCTTGTGCAATCCTGAGGTCTCTGTAACTGTTGACTCACTACTTGCACAGAACGTGTTCCCCCAGGAAAGATTCACAGTAGGGTTTTCTGACACCATAAGGAATACACAACAGTTGTTAGCTTATGGTTACCAAACTGGCTAAGGAAAATTTGCAACTATGCATACTTGAGGTATATTAGTTGAATCATTACAATTAAAAAAAAGCAATTGAAAAAGCATTGAACAGTGCCTGGTAGTTATGCACCTACGAATGGTGCATAACTATTTGGTACTGCCATTCACACCAACTTACGAACTAGTCAAGATTTTTTTAGTTCAAAGAATTAAGTCTGATTTGAATACGTCAATTGGCAGAATACTTGGTGTGGACAGAGCAATACGTATGCAATAATACACACTTCAGTAGTGTCAAAACCCAACCCTCCTCGATGGGACCGTGCTTAATGATCCTTGCAGTTTCAGCTATCCCCTTCATTGCAGGCTGTGCACCATTAAAACCTTGCTCTAATTCCAGGCATTACTCTAAACACAAGCTAGCTGTTCCACTAGGGAGGGATGATTAAAATTTAAACAATGACGTTGAAGCTTCTATCACAGACTGATCATTTGCTGCTACTATATGATCACTTCGGCACTGCAACACTGTGTGTACTTCTGGACTTCACAACATGAGCCTTCATCTGCAAGCAGGATAAACCTGAATCCCAATAACTCCTTCAAACCAACTGTGAGCACCTGTTAAAAGCTTTTCTCAGAGCAGGCCCAGATTAGGCTTGCAGCTCCCTTCTGCCTTCAGCTACAGAACTGACCGAGTGCAGCTTTGCACTTCATCTGCAATGTAGTTAGCTATCAATCATACTACCTATGAAAGATCTATCGTCTAAGCAGCAGGTGAAGCAACTAAAACACCTGCAACTGCTGTTTTAGTATAGCCTCGTGTCCTAGAAAACGTCTTAAGACAGAGATAGAAGCTGCACTGCACTTTTTGGCGTGGGAGAAGAGAAGGAGGTGGCAATAGTTTACACAAAGTTATCCAATTACAGGCTCATTATTCACATGTCTTTCAGAGGAACTTGCTATGCAGGAGATATTCAGTAACAGAGAGACAACTGAAACCAGCATCTTTGTTTTTCTGCGATGAATCACATTCTAATTTACTGATCTTATTTCTAAACTGTCTAGAATTAATTTCACAGTTGTTGAAGTTTTTTTTATGAACATCAGCATCTCATTTCAGTCTTTTTTTTTTTTTTAAACATGAAAATGAAATAAAACCAAAAGCTGAATGCCAATGTCACTATAGAAAAGTTGATCAGCTTCTCAAAATCAGGTCCTTACAGCCTACTGCTTACTGCTTCATGCTGGAAGCAAGAATTTCTCCATGGAGCCCTGCAGTAACTGCTACACTCAACAGCTCTAATGCATTTGCAGCGTTTCCCTTCCTATCCAATACTGAAATCCAGACCACAATAGACCGTTACATTCATCATACAATTTAAGGATGATGTCATCCTTAAGTACAATCCAGACATACTCCATGCAGCCTCAGAACTTTTTTTCTTGACTCCATTACACAGAACCACAAACAGGAATGTAATCAAAGTCACTGAAACCTGTGCTTCAGTCTCTCCAAGACCACCTCCCTTTTGCTAGGAAAGAAAGTTACAAACCAAAGCCTTTCCCTGAAGATCACCTTGATAACACTTAAAAATAAGAAATTCAACATCTTAAAAACTGAAGTGGAAATAAAGACTTCAGTCTCCCAGGGAGTACTTTCTACTTCTTTAGCACAAGCAGAGCCGTACACAAGGACAGGCCTGTTCAGTATTCCAACTCCTGAGAGCATAAAACAGTAGAGCAAATATGCAGTGATAACTCCACAGAATACACTGTTGGGCTCCAACAGTTTAAAGCCAGGGGCACAGAAATCATGGAGCTCTCCTGCTATGCTTTCACCTTTCTCCAGTCCTCCTTCGGCAGCCAACAGTCCTAAAGACTTCTTGCTTCCAATGTGCTTTGAAGCAGGACACACACCTCCTGCAAACTGTTATTCAAACCTGCTCACACACCTTATTTGTGTTTCATGTGGTAATGATCAGCAGCTCTGCACTTTGCTTCTCCCCTCAACGCTTCAGCTTCCTGAAACACATTTCTGATTTTATTTCCTTAATCCTTCCCTTCAACATTATTGCTTTTTCAGTGTCTTTGAGAAGCGATAATCATTTTGTTTTGAACCCCAATACAATACCTTATCTCCATATCATCTGCAAGGATTCCATTTTGAAAAAAAAAAAGCATAAGGAGTTTCTTATTCTCCTGTTGCTCACAAAAAGACTTTTAACTTTAAATTACTTTAATTATTACAGAGTGGTTCTCAAAAGAATATCCCGAGCCACAACCAACACACACCTCAGGATCAAGTCACATTTCACTACTTTTGTCTTCCTGACCAGCTGGTTGATAAAACTAAATCATGAATCATCTAAATACGCACAGTTCTCAGTATAACACATGCTGTAACACGGATCCAACCTACATATCACATATTGCTATCACATTTCCTGTCCACATTGCCTCTCCAACACCCACATTTGGTTGGAGAACATAAAGCAATACAGCCCTCTTGCTCTGATCTCACTCCTTCAGCCCTCAGTTTGAGTTCCACAGGTATTTGGACTGGTTCACACAGTTTGTTAATATGGTCTGAAAAAGTTTCCCTTGGCACAGTGCTCATTCATTCACCCTTCAAGTGTTATTCAGTGCTCAGCCTACAGCATAGCCTTGCTATCCACCCAGTTTTAAAATGGGACACTGGTAAGAGACTTACCCAAAAACTTCTGGAAGAAAAAGAGTCAAGGTTCACCACCATATGTATCTGTCTTGTAATGAGTTCAGAAGACTGAAACCATTCATATCACACATACATCTCTTACCACAGACCCATAAAGAAATATTTTTCTCTTCATCAGCTTGAGGTTCTCTTAAGTCTGTTGGCATCTCCTGTTGTTTTCAGTGTAATTATAAGAAAGATTTGCTGACATCTGATTCAGGCAACCAGCAGCTGCCCCAGTATTGCTGCTCCATCCAGTATTCAGCCACCCTCACACTAAAAAAAAAAAGTGTTTTCTCATCTTTGGAATTGAATATGTATGTCAGACTGCGCTCACTGTCTCTTATTCTGTCAGGTTTTACTCTCAGCTGCACCAGAATTATTACTGCAAGGAAAAAAAAAAAATGCACCAGGAAAGCAAGCATCAATGCTTCAAAAACCTTGGTAAAAAATAAATACATTTGCAAAAAGCTTAAACTTAAATGACATCCCTACAAATGGCAGAACAATTTAAATTAGCTTTCAGTTTACTATACTGCACCCACTTGTTAAAAATCTCATCTTTTCCTGCTTCTGCTTCAGACTGTCCATCCTTTAATGAATCTGAATGAGCATATTCCTCCTCTGTAGTAAGTCTACCAAGAATAAAAAACAGTCATCACAATCCGAGATAGATTGAATTAGCTTAGCACCTATTTTCTTTTGTCATTCAGTTTCCCATGAAGGCAGGTAACAACCCATAATTCCTTATGCTATTGTATTAAGCATCTGAACAAAGTAACTTAACCTAGAAGGAAACAGTGATTAATAATTAATGGCAGATTGCCCTTCTACAGCTATTCACAGCAGAATATCCAAAATGAAATGGGCACAAGCAATAAGACGACACCATTCAGAGTAAGTGAAGTATTAAGATACCAGAACTACAGTATTAGCATTCATTGTATTTTTCAAACTGCTACCTCCCATTACATAAAAGGGTAGCTCGGCAAACTGAGATCCCATAAGTTCACCAGCAGGCATTTTTAGACAAACCAAGGGTTCTTTTTTGGGAACGAGTCTGGCAGATTACACACAAATTAACTTTCAAAATGCCAAGCCATGTTTATTTGGGGAGGATAATGATGCTTCCTCTCCTTTCATAGGTATCATTTGTTAAACTGGTTACTCCAGGAGATCAAGTAACTCTTATGTCCTAAAAAGGTAACAAGAACTGCTTCACTTGCCTTGGAGCCCCAGTTTTTAGTTCCCATCCACATATAAGTGATAATTTCAAATTAAACAAAGTACTCAGAACAAACCAATTTCACTGTGGTTCAACTGAGGAGCAATTCATTCAACTCACTAACAGTAAGATTACCAGAATTTTACGATCTCATGTAGGCAGTTACAAAAGTAGATTACAGTTTGTAATTAACAAAAAACCTGACACTGGCAGTTTAAAGGCTAAGAGAATCTACTTTCTAATTAGTAGTCTATTAGCACTAAGTTTTCAAGCTGTCCCAAGGAACACAAACATCTATTTGGCAAAAAAGAGACTGCTGTGATAACTCACTTATACAGTAAACACCTTCGAAGAGAGGGCTTCTCCCCACCTCTCTTTAAATGAAGGAATAGCTAAAATAACTAAGTGATCACCAAAGGAGGAATAATTAAAAGTGACAGCAACCACCAAGGTACCAACTCTATTCACAGATATATATGTTAACAAGAATTTATTTTTCAGAAGCAAGCATCTCTCAAGAGCAACTCCAATAAAATCAAACATTATCAAAAGTCTTTGCTCTTTACATTCAAAATGGATCTACAGAAATCATCAAGTAAATAGTGTCATTGAGCGGAAAATCCCTCCCAAGAATCACAAAGGGATGCAGTTCTACACTAAATGTTTTGTCTTGAGGGAATACTGAATAGGTTGTATGTATAGAGACTGCTTCTATACTACGTGAGGGATTGGTGACCAACCAACAAGAAAAGCAGTTATTGTTACAAGTCAGGACCAAGCAAACACAAACCATGCTCCCTAACTCCCAATGAGTCTCATTATTATTACAATAGATTCAGAAAGTGTATGTCTGTCTCATTACACCAGGTGAATACAATATTTCTAATTGTATCCCAAATGAATCAGGTAACATCTATTAGGTGTGCTGTCAGTATTTAAACATTTAGGATGGGACATTATCTGGAGGAAGGGAAAGAAGAGTATAAAACACACAAATACATGCTAAAGACGCTGCTTTTATCACATTTGATTGATTTTAAATGGCAAATCAAATATAGCCAAAAGATGCAATCCATTTTAAATAACAGTCTACAAAGAATACCACTCTTGCCACTCTGTAATAACTGAAATACATGCCACCAGTACTTCTAATATAATTAGCTACACTTTTAACTTGAAAAGAAAGCATCTTTTTTACATGAAGATCTGCATAGCTGTCACATCCCAAGAGCACTTCCAGCTGGAATCATTCAAAATAGGGCCACACAAGACAGCTGTCTATTTCAATTTATATCCTCTCCTACTAATTTGGGACCTGAGAGCAAAACCCAGCCTGATAATGCACATCCCCCTGCACAACATGATATAAACACGGGAAGGTTAGGTCAGGAGCCTGAAGTAGTGATATCCAAAAAAGAGGAGCAATCTTAACAAATCTCAACCGAGAACTTAAATTTGTCATCTTTTAGAGAAGCTTTGCAAGCAACAAACCACTAACAGGGCAGTTTCCAAAATGAGTTGTGCATTATCATAAAAAGTCCCACCCTATCTTCCTGTCCTTTCCCCTATCAACACAAGGGCTTACAGTGCCATAAGCAGCTGCTTTTGCAGCACACTGCCAAATTAAATGTTAACCACAAAATGCAGTGGTTGCTTTCTGTTTGTTTTTAAGCCATATCAGCAAGCTAGAACAAGCAAATACTGAACTAACAGAAGGCAGCATTAAGGAATGCACAGACTACAAATGGCCAGGTATAAGAGTGGGGCATTCTCCTTCAGTAGAAGTATCACCAAGAGCTCCTCAAACTGCCTGTGAAATTGCATCCTAACAGTGCAGCTCAAGTACTTAAACTCATACTCTGCCCCCCTTCCTTTATTCTCAGCCACTCTTACCTAAATTCCTTCCTTTATGCCAGTATGAACATTTGTGCAACCATGGAATTAACTATACTAGGGAACTGATCCAGTGCAGAATTAAATTGGCAAAAACAACTGGTTAGCCTGAGAGATACTCTCTGATCAAGCAGAAAGTATGCTAGTGCCAGCAGCCTGTGGCAGACAGAAGGCTGTGAAACCTCAGCCCACATTTACTCTGACTGTGAAACTACAACCTAAGATTCTGCAGCTTTGACTCCATTTCCATCATTTGCTATGGTG
This sequence comes from Bambusicola thoracicus, assembly GCA_002909625.1. NCBI lineage: Eukaryota > Metazoa > Chordata > Aves > Galliformes > Phasianidae > Bambusicola > Bambusicola thoracicus. Next base: position 14,011 of record PPHD01016284.1, read on the forward strand.
CTGATAGCATGAGATTTCAGGGAAATGACAATGGGAGACTCGGTCACATTTCCACATTTTTGTGTTCTAAACTACCAACCTACAAAGTGATGCCTCACTCACGCTTCAACATCTCATCCACATTTTCAATATGCTTTGAAAGTAATTATATCCTGATTAAGAAATATACAAATAATCAAAATATTAGCAAAGAACTAAGCTGAGCACCTCGATCCAATTGACTCTTTGGCAGCGATGTAGGTCAGACTAGCTTTGCCTAGTTTCATTTACTTACCAAGAAAGCAGAGGCCTAGTTTTAGCTCTAGCAGGCAATGCAAAACTATACTTTAAAACTACAAGTAGATACAAGTTCTTGAACTCACACACACATCATTTAGATTCCCTAAAAATACATAAGGCCGTCACCTTCGCTAGTACAGAACACGCTGTTGTTACCTTCCATGGGGCATAGAAGGGTAACAACACATTTGAATGAGCACTAACAAACACATCACTTTAAGGAGTATGTTGATGAAATGCATACTCGGTTGTAATTATCTTACGCTAACTCGTAATATAAATTACAGCTTGTAATATTTGCTTACTTTTGATTACTCCACTAACTGAATATTCAAACAGGAGAATGACATATCTATGTACACGAGATAACAGAGCATGATACTTTCAGAGATGCTTATCACCAATGCTAAATTACATGCCCCAAAGACTACAACTATTTCTATTGCCGAATTAAAAAAGAAAAGTCATGGTAATGCTTTTTCTAAGTTTTTAAAGGAAGGAGGAAAGCCTTAGGAACCAAGTGCTATGACAACAGCTTGGCAGGCATGGCCACACTGCTGCAGAGCCAGATAATGTGAAAATACAGCTTTCCTTTGCATTCTCAAGACTACTCTCACACTCATCTTCTGCTAACTGGGCAGAGGACAAGTCCTTGTAGGACTGGAGATAATAATCATCACCTTGCTTGTAATAATGACACTAAACGCTGTTCTTAAAGCAGTTATCAGCAGGACATCTCTTAAGCAGCAATAGGAGGATAACTCATGCAGCGAGGGTTAACTGTCCCTTACATAAAACAATGAAAGTGTTCATTGCTCTGAAGATCTTGCTTATGCAAACCAAAATAAATCTTAAATATAGAGAAAATTAAATGATCCTGGAACCAGTGCAAGGGAGTTTACAGGAAGGTCAGATACCAATGGACTAGCGTTAAACAGTTATTTACCCTTTCACTGGATATATCAGATGACAGATCATTTACCATCATACTGGCTACTACTAAACCGGCAAAGAACCACTTCACCTGGCTTACAGAAGCTCAATAGTCTAGATGGATGAATCCACATACCACAAGAAAATGACCAGTAAACAAGAACAATTACAGGCACACTGAAAGATAAAGTAGTTAGGCGAGAAGATTTAAACCCTCCTCAGCTTAGTAACAAGTAGGATCCTACTTATATTTCAGTCAATCTTGAGCATAACATAGGCAATAAGCAACTGACAGTTAACTGTAAGAGTGTAATTATAGGGTAAGTTACTGGTATGTATTTACCATATTAGTAAGTATAATGCAGACATTACATGAGCTAGCAGGCAAGAATAAAAGACCGGGAGTCAGCAAATCTAGAGC
>PPHD01016285.1:0-15642 GCA_002909625.1 Bambusicola thoracicus
GCTGTCATATTAGCAGTGATGTCCATGACCATAGACCTTAATAAAGAATATTAATGAAGAACATTTTGACAGTATTTTGCTCAATTTCTAAGACAGAACCTCTGCGAGCTTGCTGCCCATACAGCACAAATTCAAATCTCTGTTGTATGTTTATACCGCTATTGTCTAAGTCCCTAATATCTCTTGTAAGGGAATTAAAATCTAGCAGAACCCTCTGGGCAAGCAAAACGTACACAAAAAGGATGTTACTCAAAAGGATAATTTAGCATTCCAAAGTTTAATTATCTTCCTATCTCAAGTACTGTAGGCTGCATCCAGGATATCTTTAAATTTTTTAGGGGAGAATGTGACATTGCAGAACTCCCCCAATATTGGGCAGGTTCTGGTTATGCAGTGGGAAAGGTATTACATATACAGAGTGGTAACTTCTTCACATTCATTATAAAATGTTGATGGTCATTGTATGTACAGACCTTTTAGCTCTGAAATAACTGGGAGCCATATGTTCTTGATTGGCGGTCTAATGCATGTCGTTGGTATAGGCAACAAACTCTACTGCATCCTTTCAGAAAGACCTAAAATAATGAGTTTTTCACATCTGCTAGAGTTAGAAATTTTTCTGCAGGAGTTTTATATGATTATTTACCCTCTAATGGTGAAAAAAGTAAGATTCAATAGTCAAGTATATCTGATAATGCATTGATAATAAGACCTTCAAGAATCTCCAACTCTCCTTTGGGATCAGATATCCATTTTAAGAATGTATTACTCATATTACCAAAAAAGAAAACATAAGATTTTGCTGGGTTTAAGTTCTTTTAAAGAGACAGAAACTGATTCAGACAAATAAAGACAGTAGTGGATGAAAAGGTCATTTTGAAGAACCATAATTCCTGATTACTGAGAAATGGATCACAAATTGGAGGGCTTCCCTAAGTGGTCTTTAAATCTAAATGTCTTGAAGTTCTGAGACCCATGCATCTACTTGGAGTAAATGGAGATGTGGAGTAATCAGAACTAGCTAAAATTAAATTATGTGCTTAGGAATTGTGTTTTCTTAGTTTTTGCGAACTTCTACATTCATGTAAAGATTATGTCCCACATAATTCTTCACATTCTGCCCTTACACATCTGTATATTCTGTATAATACAGAATCTGTGTAATTTTTATCAACAGCAGAACTTAAGTTGCCTTGTGCTCTTTTTTATAAAAAAAAAAAAAAAGAAAGAAACATAGCAGAGGAACATCTGTGCTATAATGTAGTTGCAGCATAGTGAAGAAAGTCTGAGTATAGGCATATGAAAGTTGCTTAAAATATCTTTGTTTCTGTGTATCCAGTCTCCAGGGATGGCTATGATTCAGCTTGAAACACAATTTTACTTTGACTAAGGTGGACCTCCAGAGACAAATCTTGCTAGAAAGGTGCTCATTCTTTCTTTGCTTCCTCTTACTTCTTGCTATCTTCTCTCAAATGTCCTTTCCAGACTTGGGTGAGTAGAAGACCCATGGCAACAAGAGAATGCCCATGTTTTTTCATTGGATAGTTATTTTTTTTAATTAATTTTGGTATAATTCATGTAGGCCTAGTGATCAGTCATGGGGTTTTATCCGAGTCTTTTGAGATCAGCTTCTCCCTGCATGATTGGCAGTATTTTCCAGTGGGAATTAACCTATTTCATAGCTAAAGAAGCCTCGAAATCGGTAAGCTGCCATAAAGTTTTGTGAAAGTCCACACTGCGACTGGGGAGATATTTATTAGTGGTCCCACAAATGCACTGATGAGGGTAAAAATATATCATTGGGTGCATGAAAATCCACATAGAGGTGAGCTGCAGTAAATCATATTTCAAAAGTTCAGAATTGTTGTGGCTTAATTTTGGGGTTTTGTACCATGTTATTTTAGAGTAAGTTGTTGACATTTAACAGAGTGATGACATTTCCTTTTTTGTAGTCATATATTCAGGACTGTGTATTTATACAAGAAAAAGCAAAATACCGAATCTTTAACAGGTCGCGTATACTAATATTTTTGACTTTAAAAAAACAACCAGTGAGTTTGATGGCTTAGCTAGTATTTAATTGTGAACTTGCAAAATGTACAGGGGAAGGAAAATGAAGCAAATGGACTGATCTTTGTTTCAGTGCTGTTTTTTTTTTTCACACGAAGGACTTTTCTTTCATGATGAAGGCAGGATCTGATATCTCAGTCACATGGGTTTTGACTACAGGTTACCTAGGAACAGTAGAGCAATTCTAAACATAAGAAAGATGAACTTTGACCTTCTTTGTAGCAGATGGAACATTTTGTGAGCAACTGGTCATGTGTAAATGTTAACTTGTTTGCCTTTCTTAATAACCAACAAATGAACAACATATGCCTTTATTTTTCATTTTACAAAAACTACAGTTCTTTTTTTCTTCTTTTTTTTTTGGAGGGGGGGGAAGGGGGCTGTTTTGTACAGTATGTTCCTCAAGTACTGTACAAAATTACAGAAAATACTACTTTTCATTAGATTAGAGTAAAATCTGTGTTGCCTCTATGTCAGCTGCACAGCACGTTTTGAAGATTAGCATTAACAAACATTACCTATATCTGTGGTTGTCAACGTTTAATTAAGAAGGTCCTCCACATTTTGGGAAGATGCTGTTTGTGTATATGTAATAAAAGGTTCAAATTTAAATACTGTGCAATTAGTTTCCATAAAAATAAAAAAATAAAAAAAATGACTTCTGCAGACCCCTACAATAGACAGCTTAAAGAAATAACTATTCTGTGTTTAAATTGTGCTCCTTAGTATTTTAAACAGATGGCAATGGCTTTCCTCTTGATTATAACTTTGAGGCATGCTTTACTAAATGGAATCAGCAGGGTTCATTAAGGTCCCATTTGATGTATCAGTATTATAAAAATACCATGTTAATTATCCTCAAACGTTGCAAGTTACCTCCATTTTCCTGCAATCAGAAGATGAGAGAAACCCTGTGAAGCAAATTAGTCCTAATTGAAAGAGGACTGATTAATATTTAAATAAGGCATTGTGTGAGGGATTCTGCCATGAGAAAAATAGGCTGAACATCTGAATTAATTGCATAGCAGGTTAAATTAAATTTCATATAATGGGTTGGAAGATGAGTTGGCACAATGCTTTAGCAGAGAGCACAATGGCTGAAATACCAGTCTTTTCTTTCACTCTTGGCTGGATTCCACTGAGGTCCTTGTAGCTCTTACCTCTTTGTTGTCTTTCTTTCAATACAAACAAAGGTACTAACAGAAAATTGCAACCACATTTTAAAAAATGTTAATCCTTTTTGGAAGACAGCACCTGTCTACATTTTCTCCATTTCTCTTCCACCTTGGCTGCAAAATTGGGAAACATTAGTATCTTTTTCCTTGCCAGATTTAATGAGGATTGATGTCATAAAATGCTAATGGCTGGAATATAGTTAGAACTGTGCTATTAGTGGGTTATCACTGTCTGACATTTTCACTGCACAGGAGCATACATGTGGAGCCTGTTTAAAGTGATTGGGTTACTTAAGGGTCCCTGTTAGGGATATTTAATCCAACATAAATTACTTATGCACTTTGTTAGTGTTCAAAGGAGGAGTGTCACGTTGTACATGTTGGCAGTTTTCCAGTCAAGAGCTGTTAATTACTGTACAGCTAGTGAATACATTTTGTGGCAATGGAAGCCAAAGGGAGAAAGAGCTATATCTATATTCCATCTAACTTAAAATGAGTAGATGGGAGTGCAGAGAAAAAAGTAGACTGAAGTCATTTTCACCCTTAGGAGTTAAAATGCCATTTGTTTTCATTTTGAAAATAAAAACAAATGACAGTATGATTCCCTGAGGGGGAAGTACTTTAGCTATAAAGAATCTCTGACAAAAAGAAGTTATTATCTATTTGTAAGCTGATAAGAAAAAAAACCCCATGTTTTCCAAAGCTCTAATTCATCTACACTGCTGCTGAGTTCAAGGTTCACTAAGATACTCTTTGCTTATCGTTTTAAATGCACGTGATAACCAGGAAAATGGACAATAACTGTAGTGCTCATTTCTTTTTGACATGCAGTTTAGTATGGTCAAATTATTTTATATTGCCATTCTTATATTAACAAATACTGTTCTTGCCAAGGTTTGGAGTTTTTACTGATGGAGAGGCGCAGTGAATAACAAGTATCTTTTGATATTATCATGTGGTTCAACTTTGGGAACTGTCCATAAGAAATATCTTTGAAGAACTAAACACATTTTTTATATGGAAGCACATGGACCATGTAACAGTGCTAGGGGAAAAATGCATAGTTCTGTTAGCAAAGTACAGTCTACAAATAAAGAGCCTGTTACATCCTTGATCTCTACAAAATGGAAATAAGGTTTGAATATGGCCTAAAGAAATATCTTTATTTCATTTTATTATCTAACTGCAGTGCTACTTATGAAGTTGTCCATAGGAAGTTCATAACGAAGATAACTCTATTTTCTGTCTATATTATTGAAATTGCTAAAGGCACAATAATATGTATGATTATAGTTATGTAAACACTCCATTTCTCAAATGCATCATTTATGAAGCTACAGGGGAAAAATGAAACATCTTGCCTTTGCATAGTAATCCATCCTATCAAACTTTTATTATTTTGATTTAAAACCAAACTTTTCTTTTAATGTGCTCTGCTTGCACTGTCATTACTGGCATCATGTATTTGACTAAAATTCTCTTACCTTCTTGCCTTTCATCAGACTTTGAGCTTATGATCTCTAATATGTACTGAAATGCCCCACTCTCCTTCAAAACTTTTCTGGCGAGAAGTGGCCCTCAGGATGGAGAGGTTGCTTTGGAGACTAAAGTGTGTTTTGGTTTTGCGAAAGTAGTAAAAGTTATATATTAGTTTTCATATGAGAACGTCATATGAGAATATGGAGGCATATCTTGCTTTTCTTTTTATTTGGTGCAGATTCTTATCAACAGAACTAAGTCCAAGATAAATAAGACTTACTGTATCTAAGAAGGGATGCATTATTTATGCAGCTATTATATGTAATCAGTTTTTCTCACTCTCTCTTGTTTATTTGTAACACCAGCATGTTGAAATTAGTCTTTATACATACCACAGATCTTCAGGCCGGGGGCTTTGTGCCATATATTGAATAACAGTAATGATTTGGCTTACTGGTAGTGATTAGTAGAGTAAAAGCACTAGATAATATGTTTGTACTTCCTGACTTCTGCTTTGGAAAGCTGTACCGTAGGGTGTGATACAAAAAGCTCGTATAGCCATATGACCTTCTAAGTGAACTGAGAAGGAAAAGCTGGATGCTTGCCCATAGGCACTCCTTCTGAGCTATAGGCAGAACTTGAGGAGAAATTAATTTTGATATACTTTAAAAATCTTATTTTTATCTGAACTTCAGTTCCATGCCCCTGACTTGTCTTTGTCATTCACAGGACTTGATGGGTTCACGCCCTGGTTCCAGCCAGGACAGCATTAATAGCGAACCAATATTGCCAGACCACTCAGCTGGGAAGAGCCACTGTCTTTATGGCATGTCAGCAGGGAGTGGGGCAGAAACATTTTTGTTTCTATTTTCCTTTTCATCCCTAGTAAATAGTCCTTATCTCAACCCCACCAGTTCTATTTTGTTTCCAAGTCTCTCCCTCATCCCACTTCATGCAGAGTGAGTGAATGGCTGTGTGGTGCTGAGCTGCTGCCCGGTTAAACCACAGCAGCTGTTTTTTGGGTTTTGCACTGAGACCTCTGCAACTTGCATTTTTCAATACTCAGCTGCATTTTCCAAGCATTAATCTGACAGTAGTATACATGAAATATGAAAAGAAATAATTAGACTGATTTTATTGAAAGTAGATTTTTTTTGTCATATAGTTCTCATTTCCTTATTTAAAAGTAGGCAATATAAAATACTCTAATTAAATAAGTATTATAATATTCAATACTGTATTAATTAAATAAATGATGTGAATATGTATCACTGTTCCAGATCATTGATACAGATCATTTGCCTTGCCACGAAGACTGATGTTTTATGTTAGCACTGTTAGTTTGTGTGATTATCAAAACATTTTCCCAAACTCAGAATTGAAATGTTGGTATTATTTCATTAAATGCAAAATTAATAGTCATTACTTTAATCTCAAAATCGGATGTTTATCCTACAGCGTTTACTGGTATCTTTCTCAGATCAGTGGTTTCAAATAGAAGCAAGTGATCTACAGTAGTTTTACAGTTCTTTCAAATGTTCTTTTACTTTAGGTTTTTGGTGCAGTGAAACTCATTTATTGAATAGCAAGTTCGCATTAAAATCTGTGTTGCCAGTGAATGTTTTTATTTAGCCTGTGCTGAATTATTTTCAGCATAAAGATAAATGTTAAGTTCACACTCCATTATCAGTTTTTCAGGGCCTCTCTATTTCATCTATATACACTGTCTCTATATACACTGTCATTCAGCTCTCTGGGCTGTCTCCAGCAAGGAGGAAGCACTGGGTGTGATGGTATCCAGGTTGTATTAAACCTTGGGAATGAACGCGCTGTTTAAGCAAGACCCAGCTGAACTTTAAAGGGGTGGAAGTTCTTGCAAGTTTATTTCCCTAGTCTATCATCCATGTAGAGCCTGCAACATCTAGTAAGGCCTTTTCCTAGTTAGTCTGCTTTTGCCCTTTCAATACGTGGTCACTGGAGTTCAAATGAGAAGAGAGGATATCTGTAATCATTGGTTCTATGTAACAGGTTCGTACCTCCTGTCAAGTACAGATGGTCATTAATGAACATATCAGGTGCAATCAGGAACAGCACCTTAGGAGTGTATTTTCTTATTGCATGTGATATTAAAAAAATGAGTGTGAGGTTCTACATGTGTGTTTCAGCACTTGGAATGTAACAGACTTCCTGTCTCAAAAGGCATCTTTAGAAAGAAATGGAGTGTATGAATTGAGTTTATATAGAGTTAAGCAAACCTTTCCTCTAATTACCCTAGAATTAACAGTAGTGTTTTGAGTTTAAAAAAATCTAAAACTCAAATCAGAGGTTTTCTACTGGGCTTGGATGTACTGCATGATCACTGAACATATATTTCCTGCCTACAAAATAAATTCACTGAGTATTTAAACCATGGTCATCTAGCACAGTATGTAACCATGATCAAGCTGTTTATCCCAAGAATCTCATATCTCATTATCTTTCTCCTGCCATACAGAATTACAATGAAAGCACAGTTAAAAATTACATCATTAAAACATTATGTAGAGTTGACTTAAGGCTAACTGTACATAAGTAACTCTGAAAGTAATGCCTCCTATTGATTTCTATGGAAACTACAACAGATACAAAGAGCAAAATAACACTATTTGATAGAGCAAATTCACAGCTGTAAAACAGTCTAGCATTATAGTCACCACCGTTAGCTCTGCATTTTCACCAGCTATGAACAAGAGGCTGCATGCTGTGCTTGTAAAAATCTGAACCAGCAAAGGTGACCCACTCTTTCACAACTGCTATGATGGTGGTGTTGCTAGGAAGATGTTGCTGACTCAGTCCATATTTCATCGACCCAAACAGATGGAAGTCAGAAGACACCAAATTTGGATTATACAGTGGATGTGGTAGGACAGTCCAGGACACCATTTTGTCGGACTGTCCTTCTGCTGCCATATGTCACATGGCAGCAACATGTAACAGTATCAGCATGAAGGTTCAGCCTCCTCTGCCATACCACCAACATCCTCCTCTGAAGTCATGGGCAAACATAATAAAATAAGAGGCATTACTTTTGGAGCAACTTTTGTAGTTTGGACAGTGCCTCATATTTCAAAAATATGTAAAGGAAAACATCTTGCTAAACATTCTTGAGTCTCCTGATGCCATTCTCAATTTTTTCATGGGTGATGAGACATCAGAATATAAAAAAGTTTTGATGTCTGCATTTTTAATCCCAGAAGACATGAAATCTACTGAATATGTATATTACACCAGTCTTAAAGAGTATTTACACTGTTGTGATTAGTGTATTTTAGAAGTGTTACTATGCAGTTTAAAATAAATTAACAATCTGCTCAGAATCTTCTGGTATGTAGATCAGATTCTCCAATCTGTCATTCATACTGTACATATACACATACATACACACATTTATTTACATATAGGCTTATATACCTTCAGCAACTCTTTCCTTTTGGAATGTGATCTATAATTTGTCAAACAGTGTTTCTATGAGTGTTTTTATGCCATAATATCTTTTTATAGCATTTTAATACTAGCGCTTTCCTTTCAAACTTCAGTTTTGAAGGCACTTCCACAAAATGTGTGAATCTCCTTATCTGCAGGGTGTCCGTGCTTGTTTCTGAGAGACTCCAAATTGGTAGCTATCAAGTTGAAAGTGTGTAGTAGCTGTCAAACCTCAGAACAGGCTGTGGGTGATCTTATCACTGATTTAGCACGCACTGGGAACCAAAATAATACAGAATAATTGGCTGATTTTCCCCCTCTGTGTTTGATGGCTAGGAGCCTGATCCTCAAAGACGGTGTCTCAATATGGGAGAGCATTTCCCTACTCCCGGAAGTGTGTGTGCACTGGGGCTGGTCACCACACTCTGCTGTCTGCTGTCACATAGGAATGAGTCGGTGCACACTCTGGCCAAGTCTTTGGTCTGAGAAATTTGTTAATCCAGACTTGAATGAAGGCTGAGGTGAGCTTCTGGATGACAGTTACTAATGCTAAGATTGACTGTACTTGGCTCTATAATCACTGTGTGGTGTATGAGGTCTTTTCAACAAAGATTCTGCTTCCCTCATCCTGCTTGAGCAAGTGAGGAAGCAAAAGGGTGGGCAGGAGGAGAAGAACTGAGGGGGCTGGTGGAAAGGAGAAGCGGTTGTGGGCACATCTCTGTACCCTCTGTGAAGGAAAGAGAAACTGAACTGGGATCTGTCAGTGTAGTGAACTCCACATAAACTATATGGCACACAGCAGCCCTCCAGCCTAACTTTGGAGTAACTGCTAAACTCAGCAGTTACATGTAGATGTTCACACTTAATTTATGCCTTCCATGAAGACTGGCTGATGTCTTCCTTTTATTTCCTCTAGCAAGCATGATGTTAATCACAAAATGAAACAATACAGATGAAGAAAAGCAGATCAGAAAGCTTTGACGGATAGTGATCTCTGCACTGCCTCTTGCCTGCTGTGTTAATCTTGGGTGATAGCTTATCAGCTGTGATAGTTCTCTGAGAGTTCTTACTACATGAGGAATGATTTGTGTAGGAACATCATTCAGTTCTTCTACAATGATAATGCTAATGAATTTAGAATCCTTCAGATTTTTATCCAGTCAACAGTTATTGACTGTGGGTACCATTCTCTGCTGGGACAAAGTCATCATTCATAATAATTTATTTTGTTAAGGATTCTTCTGAGGCTCTTCTGTCCAAACAAGTATGCTTTCTGGACATTCAGAAGATGGCCTAATTGAAGCTTACTAAACTGTGCATGAGGAATTGTGTGATACTAACTTTAGGTCACATTGTTTTAGGCCTACATCCTGCAAAGAGCAAGGTGCCTGATGGAACATGGAAAGTAGACTGTCCCTGACGGTGTGTCCTGTGATGCACAGTGCAGCCTACAGAACAAGTAGTTGTGTCTGAAGAGGGAGCATGAGAGGGGATTCAGGTGTGGATTCACCCAGTGCTTCTACAGAGCTTAACACAATTGTAAATTCCATTCCCTGGCAGGCAGTCACTTCTCGTCAGGCTGAAGAGAATCTCCCTGCCTGACTAGAGTAAGCTAAGCCCATAATAACATGTAAATATTTGCCTTGTTGTTACTGCATATCTGGAGACTGGACTGTCTTCCAAACAGAAACAAATCCCTAGTTTTTGATGAGGGGACAGAGCAGAAATTCTGCTGCTATACACAGCAGCACAAAGAAATGTCTAAAATATTCAGCGCAGCTTTTTCTTTGTTAAATCAAAGTGCACAGTGTTGACCCTGTGTAAGACCACTGTTACGCATTTTTAATAGGAGTATTGTGAGCACTTGAGAAGCTGCATAATGAATTTCAAGCATTTCACTATGTGTTTGTTCTGGTTTGTGCCCTCACAGTGAAGAGAGGGGAACAGTTAACCCTGAAAGTAATGTTGTCATAAGAAACTTCAGAATTCATGAAGTCACCTTTTTTAGAGAAAAGGTATAGTATATTCTAATTATATCACTTAATGTTAGCATTTCACTTCTGTTATAGGGCTCTGAATATCCCATAGAATTTTCTAGTGAAAACTTTTGTTCTGATTGCTAGCATAAATTAAAGATATCTGCGGAGATCATTACACTTTGAAGCATCTCCATAAATAAAGTTAATCTTACAGTGCCATGTATCTAGGTTAAATATAATATTTATTTCCCATTCAACATTTTCATATCATCTCCAAACAAGGAACTTACGTTATTTTTTCTTAGCCATTTCACAGTAAATAGAAAAAATACCTCCCACCCACACCCTCATTTCCCTTTCCAAGCGGTGATGTGACTCAATTTCCTCATTTTTTCCTTATCAGAGGAAGGAGTATAAGCTCTGCAGAAGTAAACTTGGATTTACAGATAACTTGGAAAGCTGCTGTGCAGCCAGAATCGTATAAAGGAGCAACAGTCCAAGTGACAACCTGGCCAGTAGGTACATAAGAACATAAGAATGAGAGAAGAGGTTATGTGTCTGATATCTTGCAGGAAGTACTGCAGTTCCTAGAAGAGGAGGATATGTGTCTCTAAAAAAAAATTAAAAAAATAATCCTGCACATAATGTTCTTTAAAAAAAAAAAAAAAAAAACACAACAGACTTTTCAGTATAAAGTATCAGTTCTTAATCTCTTTACAATAGTAAATATTGTTGAAACTTTAAATACTTAGAAGGAGTTGAAATTATTTTGACAAGTAAAGCACTTTTCTTATTAAAAGCAAAACAAAACACAAAAATCTGAATGGCTAGCAATGCTAAAGCAAGCTGAGTTGGAATTTGAAACTATAAAAAATATCCCTGGGATGTTTGTAATCACACACTAGTAGGATCAGGAGATTATGATAAAGTTTCTTCCTTTGCAAATTTATGCCACAATGAAAATTTCTTTATTCCCACTGTGATGAAAATGTGATGTTTTCTTTTCTCTGGGAAAGGTGAAGGGAATGGCATCCAGCCTGGGAGTACTTCATATCCAGCTTTTGTGTGTGACACTGTATTTCCTCCAAACTGTGGGGGAAAAGAGGAGAATGAACAGAGCTATACATGAGATATGGAAGATTTAAATGAATGACAGTAGTGATTCTGAAGTGGTTTTGCAATTTTTTTATGCTCTGAAGCATTCTATGTCATTTACCTTTCCTCTCACAACAATAACTACTTTCATTATATATCTGCTGGAAAGATAGTTTTATTATAATACCGTCTAGGAATCTGAGTTCTGTAAACTAGGGGTTGCTTTCAGTAGCTTTCTGTAGATCCCCACAGTGGGCAGTGAGAGTAAGAGCATGACTTACATTTATCCCATTCCCCTTAGTGAAACTCATTTTATGAATTTCCTTGGGTCAGTAAAGAAGGCTCATCACAAGTTAATTTCAGAGCATTCTTTATATGAATAGAGAAAATTCAAGGGGCTAATTTTAGCAGGTACAGGAGGAGACAGGAAAAGAGCAAAAACCTAGTTTCTTTTAGGGTTGCATTGTATCTTGCTTTTCCTGGAAGAAAGGACGGATGAGGAAGGTGACTTCCTGTTCTTTCAACTAAGAGCTCAGTGTACTTTGCAGTACGTGGCCAACAGTTTGTACAAAATTTCTGTGCCGCCTCCATGTTCATGTTAAAGGGAGGAGTAAGAAAGGGGTGAGGTCTTGTCTCTTTCTTCAAGAGAAGTGGTTGCTGTCTGTACTCAGACCATGACATTTTACTGGGACCTTAAGAGCAATGTGGCTATCCTGTGGATAGACAGAAGGAGAGAGAAGAGCAGGGCACTGAACGTGATTCTGAGTCATGTTCTGCTTTCTAGTCTCCTCCAAGGAAGCTTGGAGCTGTTTCAAGGTCTTGCTGGGCCATTAAGATTAGTAATTAAGGCCAATAAATGTTAAAGAGAATGCGAGAGAAAGTTGCTGCAGGACTGCAAACTTGGCCATATTGTTCTACCTACTGTAGATAGCCAGTTCATCTGATTTATTGCCTTTGGTATAATAGCCTAATATATGTATGTACTTTCTCTTCATCTAATTAAATTTTGCAAATACATTCATGTGCACTTTGAGTCTGTACTGGGTATAATATGGTGAATATACACAATAGTTAAATTGTGAGATTCTTCTAATTTAAAATCAATGTTCTTCAAATAGATTTAACATTGACTTTGCAGTGTTGCACAATATTATTAAGATGTGCCAATTATACATGCAAACAAATGAAAAAAAATGTTTACTTGTCAAGAATGCAAGTTTTGATTCTAATTTTTTCTCGTGCATTCCTAAAATTTAGTACTACTGAAGCAATTTTCACTGGATTTTGGTCAGTTAATCATTTTTTTGTTGTCTTATACTTTTGACAGTGGTTTGTATGCACTAAGTAAAAGGTAGGATGAATGGCCTATTTCTGTCTGCTTTCATTACTGTACTCTTTCTGTGCGCTCCATCTTATTCTCTGTGTATGCCTACTGGGACATTAAAGATTCTGTAATTATTTCAATAAAATGAGGGTTATAGATTTTTTTGTTCCACTTAGTTGTTTGCTAATAAACCTGCCTCTGTCATGAAGTCTAATAAATTTCTTATTTAATACTGTATTTTTTTTTACATGGCATATTAGAGAACATTTTAAAAGGTCAAGATTGTGCAACTTACTGTTTTCCTTTGCTACTGTAATGGTCTCAAAGTGTCTCCATAACTGAAAACTCCAAAGTCATCATCATACTTTTGAAAACATAAATATTAAAACTGTTTTATTTCTAGCTTCAGAATTTGAAGGAAATTGGGACAGTATGAGATATTTCATAGTTTAATCCTTAGTATAGTTTTAACTCTGGGAAGAAACATTCTTATGTCACAGATAAGATGTCAAAGGACCAGCATAAAATGGATAAACTGGAGCACTGCAGTAGTATGTTCTTCATATGTGTTCACAGGGTTTTTCCTGACACCAAGAGCTTTGATTTTGTTGTTGTAAAATGCCATTTTTAACCATTTTCATCACACCGTTTCAGCCCAGCATAGGGTGGAGGACTAGATTTTGTACAGGCTAAAGTTCTGAAGTGTGCCCTGCAAATGCTTCAGACCTATGCTCAAACCTGAAACCCATCTCAGTAGCTCTGCCACTTCCAAAGTTTACATTGTTTTCAGCTAAAGTTCCCCGGTTCTTAAAATTATGCTTATTCTTACCTTCAAAAGTGCTCATTTCTGACAGTTCTGAGTAAATAATTATCAGGCCTCAATACCATGATTCTAAACAGCTCTTGGAAGAGACAGTGCTTTCCTGAGGTCACTTTGCTCACTGAAGAGTCATTCCAGGTATGGAATCCAGCTGTAGATTCCGCGATGGCATCAGTTTTCATGTTTCTTTCTGTAGTTGTACAGAGCTTGTCTTTGGAAGCAATTGACAGTTACGTGGCCCATGTGAGACTTATTTATTGTTTACTTATGGACTACATGAAGTATAACAGTTGTGGTTATATCAAATCTGTCAGTTGTGTAGAGCTAAGCCCTTTGTTTCTCCAGCTCCCAAACTGGACGTTGTTGCTGACTCTTTTTTGCCTGCTTTGTAGTAACAGCGTGGCAGTGTTTTACCTTGTATACCTATCCAGAAAGCACTTCCTTGCCTTACTGATACTGCCCTTGTAATTGACTAGCATGTATTTTTAAGTTTGAATAAACTGAATTCTGAATTGGTCTTGTCAAAACTTTTGTGAATTGTAGTGGGTTTAACACGCATCATATGCTTTGTAGTGAAAGCTGCTATTAGCTCTACTCAGTAGCTAAAGCAATTTAGCCAACTGCTCTACGGATAAATTCCATCTCTGGACTCTGGCATTTCCTGAGACCAAATGTAGTTCTGGGACTTGACCTCAAATGAATCTTTTTCACTGCTTCTTAATACCAAACTTTATATACCCCAGTTTCACAAACTATTAGATGTCCAGTGCTAGCACATTTTAAGAATGTGTGTTAAGTTTCTGTTGAGGATTGAAGTCTTTCCATGCTGCATCAACTCTTTGATGTTTCCCAACAAAACTATATAAGCTTCTGCTCCAGTTAGCACTCACTCATCCAGAGCAACAGTAGTTCTGTGAAGGATAAAGGCACAGTGCATATAAGAAAAAAAAAAAAAAAAAAAAAAAAAAGGCAACAAGAACCATAGAATCATGAAAGTATCTAGGTTGGAAAAGACCTCCAATATTATCAGATCCAACCATAAACCTCGCCTACCAAGTTCCAACACTAAACCATGTCCCTTAGTGTCAGATCCACATACCTTTTAAATACCTCCATGGATAAAGACTCCATCACTTTCCTGACCACTCTCTCCATGAAGAAGTTCTTCCTGATATCCAGTCTCCTTGCACAACTTCAGATTGTTTCCTCATATGCTATCGCTTGTGATCACCCTCCTTGCTGCAACCTCCTTTGAGGTAGTTGTAGAGATCAATGAGATTTTCTCTCAGCCTTCTGCAGATTAAATAACCTCTGTTCCCTCAACCATTACTCGTATATCTTATGTTCTATCCCTTCACCAGCTTTGTTGCTCTTCTCTGCACATACTCAAACAACTCAATGTGATAATTATAGTGAGAGATCTAGAATTGACCACAGTATTTGAGTTGTGATCTTCCCAGTGTCCCCAGTGTACAAGGGAACAATCATTTCCCTGGTCCTGCTGGCCATGCTATTTCTAATGGAGGCCAGGATGCCATTGACCTTCTTGGCCACGTGGACACACTGCTGGCTTGCATTCAGAACCAAAGATCTAGGACATTAACTCATGAAGAAGAGTAATGATAGCCACTCTCACCTTATAAAAAGAATTGAGATAAGATGCTGGAACAGGATACATAGAAATATTGCAGTAACTCTCTCACTGGAGGGTTTTTCTTTAGGAACAGATTTGGTACTAAACTGTTGGAAACTGCACACATGTACTTAGTTGGGTGTCAGTGAAAGTGATTAGAGATCACTTGAGACCTGTATTGTCATTACACTATGAGAAAGTAGTTAACGAACTGGGGTATTATGAGTAGTCTTATATTTACCTCCCCCATGATAATGTAGGCACATAATCAGACACATAAAAGGCTCATTGATACCCCTCTACGCACACTCACAGAGTGAGGGCATCAGAGCATTTTAGGATGAACTTCTGCTGGATAATAGCAGGGATATTAAGAGCCCTCCAAAGATATGAATTTCAACTTTGGCTTTCTAACTGAGGTTTTGTTTATCTGACAAAACTTCTGTTGTCTTAAATTTGTGTCGCTCAGCAAGCAGTGCAGATGAGACGATACGTATAATCCTGGATAGCAGATCATCTTTTGTTGCTAGTTTTTAAAAATCTGTGGCCTAGACAGATTTTGAGGTTTGTAAGGTGCTAGGCTGATAGGTAGACCTACCTTATGA
>PPHD01016287.1:0-15638 GCA_002909625.1 Bambusicola thoracicus
AAAAAAAAAAAAAAATTGATAAATTGTCCAATTGAATGGAAAAAAAAAAAGATGGATTTGTTATGAACATTAAAAACTAAAGAAAGCCTAGTGTCAAAAATTCTGCTCGTGCTCCAAAAATCAATTATTTCTGGACAGTCTTCACAGTTTGGCTTACACAGTTGGCTGTCTTCACAGTGGACTACTCATGTTTGTATTATACAGTGCTCAGCACATGTTCCTGTAGTATGCCTATCTCTATCTCCACTCTTGTTTTTTTTGTGGTTTTTTTTTTTTTTTTTTTTTTTTTTTCAATTCATAATGCCTGGAATAATGAGAAAATTATGCCACTTTCCTTTTCCTCTTTTAAGGGGACTTTTTTAATAGCATAACATTGAGAGTCATGTGCCTGGGAGCACTTTGCAGGAGTGTGGCAGGCTTCAGAGTATGGAGACTTCTGTGTTGTAGAACTGGGATGGAGAGACCTCATCTTTGTGTAGGCTCCTCCATTGCACAGCATACAAGAAGCAAGCTGGAGAGTGATCCATCCACAGAACTGAAACCAGGTCTGTTTTACTTTTTCATACAGAATTAGCAAAATTATTCTTATTGAGCCATATATGACCATAAACAGTCATTTCTTTGAAAGTGAAAGCCATCAGATGTCAAAGCTACATTTTTAGTATTACTGCATTTTTTTAATCTGAGATAATAGAGAAGTTTAGTAGGAAAATGGATTCTGTAATGATCCAGTAGAATAATATCTCAATTTTTACAATGGGCAGTACTTAAGTAATGCTGATTTTCCAGATGTGTAAATCAGTGAATTCCTTCCTCACTGAAATTTGTCTCTTCCTGGAGTGGATTGTGGGCGTTGCTCATTTCACTGGTATACTATAGGATAAGATGGGAGCTATAGATTACTTTACTATTCACAACCACTGGGAAGGTGATCAGGGCAAGTATAAATTTAGGCACGAGTTTCCATTTCTGGAAAGCATTATTACCATTTGGAAAACTTTGTGGCGTACACAGGGTGTAAAGATGAACATCAGGTCCTGATATCAGTGGAAATTATCCCCAGTATCAACAATAAGAGTAATTACTTACCAGGAGAGTCATCTCACCTAAATTTAGTTATCTACAAGTCAGGTATCTAATCTAAGCTAACCACCTAGACTCTCTCTATAATCAACGGACAGAAATAGACATTGAGAGAGAGATTCATTGTATCCCAAGATAAATGCCCTGCGATAGCTCGACTGAATCACCTTCTCATGTTGCCTATCTCTCTTTACTGACTGAGGAAGGAACATTGATAATTAGCCATGACTAGACACCTAATTTTTAGATACCCAGGCACCTAAATTTTAGCAAGATGAATCAGAGCTTAGTGATTACCACTAGGTAAACTTCCTCCTGCCCTCATTCGTCAGTGAGAGGATGTCTGAAGCCTGAAATGTAAAGCTTGGATTCTTTCCAAAATTTTCTTTTTCCTTCTCAATTAGATATTTTTAATTATTATTATTCTGAGTACTGTGTTGCCTCATTATGAGGATATTTTGGTAGTGGCTTCACTTAGACAGTTTATTACTCCATGGAAACTGTTATTTTTATAAAAATACCTGAAACAATGTGCTTTCAGAAAGGGAAATGACAACACATGATGGATACATATTTAAAATGTTATAATAGCATAATCAGTGTTTTATTTTCTTGTCTCCTAAATCTGGTACAATTTTATGTACAGTTTCTATTTCCTACTGGATTTTTAAAAATTACATCTTTTTAAGAAGATCAGAGCCTACAGATAAATTCAGCTTCATTTTATTGGAGTGCAGATATAATTTGTATAAGTTAGAGCCTAATAAAAGATCAGAGATCAGGGAACAAACTTTTCAAGACACATCATCTGTTTTTTCCCCCCAGTAGAGATAGCAAATTATATTTTTTCTGGTTCTATTTATGTGGTTCATCTGCTTAGGAAATTTTATTAGACCTCCTACTTTGGTCTTCTAACAATAAGATTCTTCCTGTGTCAACAAGTGAAGCTTAGAGGAATTCTGATACGCTTTTATGCAATGTGAAAAAGATAGGCAGGAAAAGCATTCTTACTTATTTAAGCACATACTTAGTACAAGATTGAAGTTATTTGCTTACATGTCGCCCTTAATATGGATAGACTTAAAGGCATTTCCATGTATTTTCCTGGCTGGGAAACATTCTCAGATGTGCAGTAAATTTTCATTGTTGTTTATTTGATGTTACGTATATTAACATTAGACTTGTTAATATACACAAATGGAGATAGACCCTTTTAAATAATGTTTGTAGAATGCAATTGGAGCAAAAGAATAGAACAACAAAGTGAATAAAAAATCATACCTTTGGGATGAAATTTTCATGCTGCTCATGTTTCAGGTGTGAAAAAAATGTTACTCTGGATCCTGGCACATTTCCTCTCATCCTCTCAGTCTATGTTTAGTTAAATGTTTAGATAGGGCAATGTATGTTTTTCAGAATCAAAACTTCTCTAAGCTTCACTCAGTAGCACTGAAAGAAAGACATACTCTTACAGGCCTAAACTGACCTTGTCCAGGTCTTGTTATAGGAAGCGAGATTTCTGTCTTAAAGGAAATTGGGATGAATAAAGAGATGTAGGGTTTGTGCTGAGATGGCAGCTCAGCTGCCTGTCACAGGCAGTAAGGAGTCAAGATAAAATTTTACCAACAGCCAAAATCCTCAAAATCATATAACCCCTGGCAGTACCTGTAAATGTGACTATCAAAATCCTAGGGCAAAGTCACAAAGAAAGTGAGACATTAAAGGAAGAACACAGTCAAAATTATCACAGACCTTCAGGTGCTAGTTTTTGTTTTACTGGCTGTGAGAACAACAATGAAACTAAACTCATTATGATAAACCAAGATGAAGTCTGCAACAAACAGGTGGATATTATTTTTCTGTTTCTAAAAGGCCTGACAACTTCTTTTCCACAGGTTAAAAGTTGTGGTTTTGTGGTTAAGGTACTGAATTAAGACTAGGCAGACCTGGATTCTGTTCACAGCTTTCCTTCGGCGTAAGGCTGGGAAAGGCTTTCACATGGCAAGCCTGCAGCAACACTTAGGTGCATATTTGGAACTAACTAAAATGAAGCTCCCTTAGGTCATCAGTTAGTGAAGTTAATAGAGAGCATCTACATCTGCAGGACCAAAACTTAGTTTCTCTCTGTCCCACTTCCAAACGTTTAAATTTACATATAAAGTACTGCCGTCTTTTTCTGTCTTTATTTGCCCTGTGTACTCAAATAAAACCTTTGGAACATCCC
The DNA here is from genome assembly GCA_002909625.1 of Bambusicola thoracicus. Lineage (NCBI taxonomy): Eukaryota > Metazoa > Chordata > Aves > Galliformes > Phasianidae > Bambusicola > Bambusicola thoracicus. The sequence continues at coordinate 3,308 of PPHD01016287.1, forward strand.
CTTGGTTCTGCTCTGCTTCATTTGAAATACAGTGTTCAGCACTGAGGAAAACAGTTTAAAAACAGAGTTGAGACAAGAAGCATCCCAAAAAACAGCAAAAATGTGGCAGACCACTGAAAAGAAGATGGCAAAACTGTAGCAAGCTTAGGGCTGAGAAGAGAAGAAATATGGCATCAGTCATCTACAGTGTAAAAAAAAAAAAAAAAAAAAATAGCTAAAACAGTTAATTTGTTCCCCCCATGCACTTGTTAGAAGGACAAGAAAGGATGGGCTACAATGGATGACCCTCTAAGTGTTCTCTCCAGCACTATTATTTGTATAAATTTTGTTGGATATTGCATGCTTTCATAGCAAATCCTGTGCTTCAAATACATCTCCAGTGCTACTGCAATACGGCAAATCTGGGCGTAAACAAACATCTTTGGGTTGTGGTTGCTTTTGGCCAGAGTTTATAAGAAGTCACCCATCAAAGAGTAAGAATGCTTACAAGTTCTGAGTTGAGAAAGTGCAGCAGTGGGCTTTTGGGAGGATTTCACAACACTGATTTCTTGGTTTGCAGCAAAATATATTTACAAGAGCATCTGCTGGTGTGAGTCTCTTAAATGTGGCATATACTCCATGTTACAGCTTCATCATCATGTATAATTGGCAATAAACCTATTTAGAATTCAAGATGCATAAAACTGAAAGTCTTTGAAGGGAATAGCTGCTGAGATTATATTTATTGTGCTTTCCCACAATATTTTTCTATGCATAATGTGATAAACCTCCAAGGTGGTTGTAGGCAAAGCTAAAATATTCAGAAGTATGCAGTTATTACGAATTTAGACAGGTTGTAAGACATTTTGATATCAAACTCTTAATGAATGGCAGTAAACATATTCTACATTACTATATTAAAATGCCTATTAAAACATACACATCCACAGAATGATCACTGGATGTGTTTACTTGTTAGTAAAAAGCCCATGAAGAAAACAGCACAGAAATAAATATTCTTTTCCTGCACTACTATGATAAGAATTAAGGCATGCATTTAGGGTTCATATTATTTTCAGTTTGTTCACAGCACATCCTGATAGCCAGATATTCAAAGGAACATTCCCAGTGAATTCCAATATGCTACCACTCACGGTAAATCAAGTTGTGGAAATGATAGCTCCAATTGCTTGATGGTTTTTGAGATTCTGGAAAACCTGCTCCTTCCAACAAACAAAAAGCAGCCAAACAAACCAACCAGTAAACAAATATGCAACAAGCACTTTGGCTAGTTTTATGCATTTCAAACAAATTTATCTATTTTTTTTTCTATTTTTGTAATTTTTTTATTTGCAAAAAAGTTAAAATAAACATTGTCAGACTAAACAAGAAGAGCAGGAGATTTCTTTTCTTTTGAATACTTTGAAGTGCATATTGACAGTTTGGGAATAAATATATGTTTATGAGTTGAAAACACATGACAATTTATTCTGTCCCAGTACAAATTTTATTTTCTTCACAAATTCCCAGTTAATTCTAGTAACAGACATAAAGCCAAGACTAGCAGTAAGAAAAGAGCTTTGTACTGCACAAGAAGTAAAACCTTGGCTCCACAGTAACTGGTGCTTTTGTTCCCATTCCCTTTAACAACGCAACTGTCTTACCCTTGACATGTCAGTTTTGCAGTTTTCAAGGGAAGTCAGATTGTTTGGATGGGGAAACTGAGTCCTGACAAGCTGAATTAACTTAAGGAGAGGTTTGCAAAATGGGTAACTGGATCTCTCTCTTTTCCCTTAACCAGTAACTCCATGGAGATGACCAGCACTATGGTGAAAGAATAATGCTTTACATCCTGATGGAGTTTTCTATTTTTCTTTGCCACAATTACACAATAGCACATTCCTACCTTCCTGTTGGAAGTATTTTCTTATTCAGAAATGAATTTTTGGATAATGTACAACAGCAACATACCCTACAAAAATCCTATTTATACAGCACTGCTGTTGCTATAAGAACTGTTTGTACAAATAAGTAACATACCCCACAGTGTAATATCTTTCACTTCCCTAATGTACTTTTTGACATATGATGAGAAACTGCAACCCTCAATCCCCAAGCCTAGGTTAAAATGACTGAGCAAGGTACCATCCAAATGAAAGACCGTCATTGTTCTTGCTGGAAACAAACACACTTATTTTCATGTCTGGCAATAATATTGTTTTAAAGAAAACTGTGAAGAAATTATGCAAGTTGAGTCAAATGTTGGAATATATGTTTAGACATTGTATTAATTGGCTTGGAAGAACATGCATATTTTAAAAAAAAAAAAAAAACCCTTTATAAGGAACTGTTTTTCCTAAGTAAATTCTACATGACATATCTTTGTTTACACTATTGTAGTCCTGTAATACCCCATTAGAGCTTCCAGTATCACTGATAAAATGCATTGTGGGGTAGCAGATGGACAAAGATAGGAGAATAAGCAGTGAGAAGATGGGAAATAGTGAATTCTTGTTAAAATAGAATATTTCTTTGTGTCCTGGGAATGAGGAAAAAGAGCAGACTCTTCCCAGTGCCCACACCAGCTACACATTTCCCCTCTTCTTTGCACCTTTTCCCTTCCCCCCTCTTTCCAGCCCCATTGCTCAAAGGAGAAAGTAACAGAGATATTTGAGATTATAAAGGGCTTTGGATGAGTGAACCTGGAGTGAGTAAAGCTCTTAGAAAAGAATTTAAAGGATCGCAGTGGCATGCAGTCATGTTATATAAACATATTCTGAATGGTACCATCATACACCCAACCCTGGCGCCACAATTGCATTAAGTGAAATTTTATACAGAAATTGTGAAAGTGCACCAGCGTTGGTTGATTATCTGCTCTTTCTGTTCCCTTTCAGATAGAAAGAAAGAAGCCAAGGTGCTGGAGATGAATGTGGACAGTGTCAAGAGTTTTCCAAACTAATCTAAGCAAGAGGTTTTCTTTCCCTCTTTTTTTTTTTTTCCCCATTTTTTTCACCTTTCCTTCTCTGGTTTGGTTTCTTCCACAGAGTTCAAAGCTGTCGCTCCAGTCAGAAATGAACACCTGGAACTGACTGTCACTGAGATTTAAAATTTTCAAACACCAAAGAGAGAAGAAATTGGAATAAGGCCATGGCGTAAAAGCTATATATGATAACTTCCTGAAATGTCTAATAAATATTTTCCCTGAGTAACTTGACAGTTTTGAAGTATGGGGGGGAGGGGGGGAGGCTACAATACTATTCAGGGATTGTTTATTCTTGGCACAGTAAGTTCATTAAAATGAGGTTCTGATTAAAATGAAAGGGTCTGGCTCATTTGCAATATTAATTTAGGCCTTGAATTCTGCAATCTGCCTGCAAGGGTCTCCCTACATGATCAGGGCTATGCTTGTTAAGTAGAAAAGCATTGTTGCAAGTAAAGCCAACTTTTTTGCTTTTAATGTTGTCTGATCTCTTTCACTGAGCTAGTCCAGGTCTGTTGACCTCCAGGGCAAACTGCAAAACCTCTCTGATGCTTGGACTACGGATGCGTATATGGTTTCTGTTTGAAGGGGGAAGGGAGATGGAAAAATGGATAATTTAGGGCATAGGATAGGTTTGTTTGGACGTTATCTTTTTCAGCAGTGCTCTTACTTGTCCCTGGTACTACCACTCAATGGATATCCCTCCATTAACTTTCATTACTGACAGTCACTGCACAAGCAGTGAGACAAGAGACAGTCACTATCCAATCACGTATGAACTGCATTGAACCATATCAAGTAAAGAATTCAATTCTATGACTCCCTCCCATTTAAAATATGAGTAATAAATTATATTTCTAGTAACTGAGTTATGTGGAACTCTGAATTAAACCCTTATTTTTTCACTTTCTCCACAAACACACACAGACATACACAGAAATATTATTTTTGATTATTTATCCATTTATTTTTTCATCAACTCTGATTACATATATTAACATATCTGCTTGTCTAACAGGAATTTAATACTGTGACAGAGCAGGTCCCAGAAAACAGGAAAACTCAACAGGGAGCATCTGTGTAAGAGTTAACATCAAGATAAGTTTTCCAAAATCCTTATACAGACAGCCTGGGAAATCCCTTCACTGAAATCACATACAAAGCACTATATATACACAGAGCAGAAATGAGTTCTTCCTATGCATGAACTTAAAACTCTATCAGCCATGTCAAATAACGTCTGTTTTTACTACAAAATGAGCAAAAACACTGCAAAAATTCCATGTAAATCCTATTATTTCACTGGCTACGCTGACACTGAAACAACTAGCAGAGAATCTCTTACTTTTCTTTAGACAACTCCGGGTCATGCTGGCAGCACGGCATGTTTCAGATCTCTGGAGGATGCCCCGCTGTTTATAGCCTCACTAAACAATATCTGCTGTTGGCAGGGCAGCACAGCAGTTCCCCATGGGAAGGGGGAAGCTATCAGATTGAGCCAGTTTTCATTTGTTCTGCTGTAGCTGCTGGCCCCTTGCTTCCTCTGAGCCAGAGGAAGCTAAGGTATTAAACTGTTATTAAATCGTTTAACGTTACTGCTATTTCTTTTTTGCCCCTCAACCTGAGGAACTTGGATATCAACTTTGAATTAGGCTGTAAGTAAATGCTGGGGTGCAGAAGGGGACCAGGTCTCCAGAAACAAGGACTACCACACACTATAAGCAGCTATTACCAAAACATTAATTAAATGAGAATATCTTGTCCAAATAGTCATCGAGTTAAACCATACCCATGGCAACAAAGTTATGGAAACATTCCTTCTCTCCTCCCCATCTGTGGGTGCCTGAACAGAGCTTTGAGTGAGGATGCTGTAAGAAACATACTTGTCTCATTGTCACTTAGAAGATGGGAATCTCAAGGGATACTATGAGATATAAATTCAGCAAGAGGCAAGCCAAGATACTCCAGAGTTGTTTCCTTGCATTTTATACCTCTACGGCTCCTCTGCTACTCAGCTTCATTCTCCTAGCTGCCACCACATATTCACTCTAAGGCTGGACAAAGCTGGAGGCTATCTTAGGGCTGCTGGGAATTGAATTTGCTACAATTTGTCTATAAGAATTCAGTATTTTGACCTGTCTTGAGGCATCTTTCTGGTTTTTGCTTGTTCTTGGTTTTCCCAATGATTTTGAGTGGATAATCTTCTGAACTTGGAGAGATCATCCCTCCACTCAACCAGAAGTGAGCAGCTTGCACAGTAGTCTGTCTGCTTCCCCCTTCACGTGGGAAAAGGCCACAGAACAGATTGCAATAGACAGAACACCCCAAGAAATGGACGGACACTGAGTGTCTTCCAAATACTCAAAGACAGTAATTCTATTAAGTTACTATTCCCTCGTGAATAGGAAGTAGATGTCATTCCATTTATGTTGAAGTCAGCACATTAAGCATGATCTGGGAACATTCACAGGATAAAGGCTATCGAAGAAGAACAGAATGTAGGATAGGATTCAGTTAAAGCATAAGACATCTATAGGGAAAGTTTCTGTATGAGGTGCCTGTATGTGTATAAGAAATCTAACCTGCCATTATAGTTAGAAGAAATATAGGGTTCAGATGCTTCAACACTGGCATTTACTGCCTTTGAAAAGCCTTAGAGTAGTGAGGCATAAACTCAGGGTCCTGAACATGCGTCTTGTCCTGCTAGGTATGACTTATTCCTTACGGTACCGATTTAACAGATGAGAGAAGGACATGGAAGACAAGAGCCTTTCTGTAACAACAGCTGGAGGCCAGGTTGCATGCCCTGAGGCAACTTTCAGTGGCACTAGGTACCTGTGTGTGGGAAACAGAATCAGGCCCTTAGTGTGGTCAGGAAAAATTAGTGACTTCCCCCCAAAACTGACACCAAAACTTGGTTAACTGAATTGCTGTCCATGCTCCATTCAGTGATCATCATTTGTATTACCAACATACAGTTATCTGTATCAAAACACTTAAAGAAAGGAATCTCAAACTCAAACTGAATTGCAGTCCTAATTCTTCTTCCACCTGTTTCATGAGTTCAGTCCTAAGAGCCCATACCAAGAAGGCAATGCTCTGGAATGGTAAGGAAAACTTTCATTTCAAAGTGTGAGGTGTCTCTAAGAGGTTAAGGTTACACTTTTACAAGTAAATTCAATCATACCAGGCTCACAAACATGGTCACACGACACAGCTCACGAGAAAAACAAACACATGTGGTTCTGCACACCATGACATTGATAAAATGCCACTGCTTAGGCCCAAGGCCAAGCAGCATTTTCTCCAACAATTACTAAGCATGGTCTGGGACTCAACACAGGCTAGGAAGCAGAACCAATGAGCAATTTTAATGCAACTAGACTATTCAGAAGTCATAGAACATGGACATCAGCCATGCCGTGTTCATTAGCTTCTGTGCTAAAGAATGATCCTATAATGCATGCTTCTGTAGGTCTGACATATGTAACGTGTGGTTGAGGGTCAGCTACATGAGTTCTATTGGGAGTTCCATTTCGAGTTAGATTCCAAAATCCCATTTTATTTATTTTCAGCCCTTAGTCCCTAACTAGAGCTGGAAAATAAATCAGGTTTTGATAGCTTAAAATTAAATTTCCAGCCAAACTAATTAATTTCAGGGAACATCACTTAAAATGACATCACACAACATTTCTGTGAATTTCTGTGATCTGGAGTCCCCGGTAGTAAGTGTGCCAGGGAAGAATAGAGACCTCAGATCTCACTAGAGCTGTCAGGGTTCCTCTGGTCAACTGCAATACAGTTTATACATAGATTTGAGCATGGGTCTGATACTCAAACCCCTAGCCAGAAATGAAAATTTCTTCTGAGGTTGCAGAGGCAGTCATTCCTGTTCCAAGTGAATCTGCAAGGAAAGTTACAGCTCTGTCCTTCTCTTCATGGAATCCCTGATTAAGGGACAGGAAAGAGCAAAGTTCCCCTCCTAAGTCTAGTTTAGCTCACCTGCTCAGTCTCCATAAAATATGCATCCTCTTACATAAATTTCCTGAAAATGTTTATGTTTGTTTTCTTTATATAAAACATCCCCTCTCAGTCCATGCTTGTGTTCCAGTCCTGTTGGTGTGGGTCTTTCCTTCCATCACAGTGCAGGTATTTGGAAAAACAAGATCACGGACGGGAGCTGTGTTACAACCCAAAGACTAAAACTGAAAATTCTGTCAGTGGGAGTGTTTTTCTGATGGAAAGTGAGGCACCAGCTGCTTCTCAGGGGCAAAACCTTTCCCCGAACCACTACTTCTGTACTTGTATTATGTGGTTCTTCTCCTTATATCTCTCTTAATTTTCATTTACATCAAGATTGTTTTCTTAGAGTTGTCTCACATAGAGAAGAGGAAGGAAACCATGAATAGACTATTGACTATTCTAGCTTCATATATAATGCATATGGCACTTTTATCTGCAGAAAATATTATCTTTATAGCAGAATGTATTTAAGAGGTCAGAACATTCAGTTTGTTTTGGCAGAGGTGAGGATTCACGATGACTAGCCATGTCTAACAGTGTAGTTAAACACTCTAGTCTCTCCAGTCAAGACACTTGGATTCTGTTTTCCTCTCTTTCTGCTTTATCTTAGGAAGCCACAGGGCTTTTCTGTGCTTGTGTATGTTATATAGTCACTTCCAGAACTGTAGCAATCTTTTCCTTCACTCAGAGAAGCATATTTTCCTCCAAAGTAGCCCATTTTGATCCCTCTCTTCTAGTTTAATGGGAGAAAAGACAGAGGGAGTATTTACCTGCCTCATGGTGCAGCCATTTTGTCTCAAGACTCTTAGCTCCCTCTTCCAGCCTTCCTGGCAGTACTTCAGAATCTTATAGCTGCCTTTGATATTGCAGGGCTGCCTTTTTCTCTTCTGCTACTTTCAGATCTAGGCTTCATTCAGAAGTGAAGAATGATAGAGAATGTTCCATGCTTAGTTTGTAAAGTGGTTACTCCTTCTGCCAGTAGGAAAAAGTGTAGCAAAGGGAAGGGGGAGAGTCTAGCATAACACCATGTCCCTATATCCTTCTGCCTCCCAGGACATAATGATGTCTACTTGCTTAAATTCACCCAAATTCTTTGAGACCTTCAGATGAAAGATAAGGTGATAGCACTGTTCTGGGTTTGTGCGAGTACAATGAACTGGGATTCTCTTCACAAAAGCTGAGTAGATTTGTTGAAATTTTCCATTTCATTAGGAATTTCTGCATTCTGTAGAGTGGAAACTGTTTCATTATAGTATGCTTAGAGATGTCGAGCTAAACATCTCCTCAGGAGAACCCTCAAAAACATTACTGTTTATGCTACATATACAAATATACATGAACAAAGGCAGATAGATGTAAGAGAAAAACAGCACTTTCCTGCTTCTTTCACATAGATTGTTGTGAAAGCACCAAATGAGAGAAAGACTAACTTTCAGAAGTCCAACTGAGACTAGAGTCATACCATGATAAGTAGAGGCAGTCCCTGAATGACAAAGCAATGCCTGATCTAGCTCAGAACCTAACAAGGGCATCATTGTGCAGGAGGGGAACTAAACCAGGGTTTTTCAGTATTACATATTGTGTGATCCACTGGAGAGTATTTTGGTCTTTATGAAAATCCAGTTTGTGTAATCTGAAGTCCTGCTTAAACACTTAAACCACAGGACCACAGCTGCTGTTAGTACGGACAGAAAGACTTAAAGTTCAGCTGGTCTAAAAAAATTGTTACTCTTATATGTTGAAATACAGCAAGTGTGTTTATTGCCACTACATTTCTTGAATTCACAGAAGATACAAACGTTCACTGAAAAACTGGCGTAGCTACACAGAAGGATAAATTTGCTGGATCTACTCACCTGATATGCAGGATATGCAGTTTAGCAGTTTTGCGTACATCTTCAGAAGCTTGATGATCTTCAACAAGGCGCTCACTTTCTTTCAACCACTTGAACTTAAATGTAGGTGCCCTCTATTCCTGCACAGGAACTTTGATGCTGGCAAAGGAAGGACACAGAAGCACATGGTGGGAGACATTTAAGCTCCTATTTCAAGAAAACATTTCCCATACCATTTTGCACAAAGTGGTATTTTCCAGTGACAAAAGCAGAAAGCTCTTCAGAAGTTTCTTCATGAGCTGGAGATAAAAGTAATCCCTGCTAGGGATGGTTTAGCAGTATGCATATATGGGGGAGGAATTTCAGAGGAAGGGAAATACCCCTCCACCCCATCCTGAGTTTTCGATACTACTTTGTAGTTCTGCCCACTTTTGAAGTAGCTTAAAAGAAATGGAAGTAGTTGGAATGTTTTTACACAGTAAATACTTCCTTTTGTATAATTAAAATTATTGTGGTTGGCTCCTAGAGTGAGAGGTTCATAAATTTGTTTCCAGTGGCAATCAGAATAGTTGATACCCATCCTATCAAACTGAGTTGTGTTCATTTTGGGCCCCATCCAGACCTCACTGATGTCAGAGGAAATAAACTATTGATTTAAATGGTCTTTGGAGTAGACTCTACAAGCTGAAAAGAACAGATAATCTGATTATTTCTGTAACAAAGAAAAGAGACAGCCAATGAAAATAAAAAGGGTGAGATTCAAAATAAAATAATAACAAAAACAGAGACAGAGGGACACCATGACAAAGGTGCAGTTTTGGTTTACTTTGTACGACCCAAAATTGTGACAGAAATAAATAAATATTCTAAGACTTCTGGAGGATAACCACGTCAAATGTTAGAAATCAGAAGGAGGCATAATGTCAAGACGACAATTTGTCTTTCATATCTTGTACTGTAGCAATCATGTACCTTTCTATGAATTAGTGTTTCTCTATCAATGCAGAAAAAGCATTACATGAGATGGCATGGCTTACATGTTTTGGACAGACCTGTGATATCAAGTGTAAAAGCTGTCCACTAAAAAAGACTGATAAAAAAAACAGTATGATGCAAATATCCTAAATGGTACACAAACTTATGAACATTTATAAATCATCCAGCATGTTCTATGGTGGTTCCAGTCCGGCTGGATGGGTTATTGAAAACTACAAGGACCTCTGAAATGAGTTCAGTACACAGCAGGTTTCCCATGGGAACAGGCATCCGCAATGCAAATTCAGTACCAGAGCCCTCAAGCATGATTGCCAGATCCCAGCACTACAGTCATGAATAAATCCCCTTTACATCTCCCCTTACAAATAATAAAACCATAAGAAATAAAAAATTCCAGATACCTTTTCCTTGGGTCATGGTTTAAGGTGACTGTAGTAGCATTGGCACTGCAAAATCTCTTCTTTGCAGCTACGGATATAAGAAATGGCTTTATTGATAGTTTAAAGCCGTCACTGGGATACTCACTTTCCTACAGATCTCCACTTTCCCATAGATCTCCATTTTTCTATACATCTCCACTTTCCTTATCCTCCTGCTTCACTCATCTGCATCCCATGTGTCCAATTTCCATATCCTTTATTTGATTTCTTTCCTCCAGCTCCTCGTGCCCATGTTTTCCATGGCATCCTGGAGGTAAACTTCTTTCCTACAGTGAAGTCAATATTAAAATGCCTATTGAATTTAAGTGGGGGAAGTTTGTGTCATTAACAATTGGCTTCACTTTCTACTCTGCAACATTTTTTCTAATGTTAAATCATTCTGTGAGTTTCCCTGTTCTGGAATACCTTACTAGCATTAACAATCATGGATTTCACGTGATCAGGATGCCACAGTTCCCCTACACCATTCCCTTATCCATATCCAAACATGTTTTATGTTTGAGTTGTATGTCACGATCTCATTCTCATCACAGTTACAGCTACAGTGGCATTATATAACACCATACACCTGACATTGGGTATTAATTCTTACACATCACTCTGTATTTGTTTTGGTGTGGGTCTTTTTTTCATATTTTCAGGGTGCAATTTCAGCCAAAGTCATGATTTACAAACTGTCTTTCTGTTCTACAGAATTTTAAATCTATGTGGAAAACCATGCCATTTAAATAATATCTTAGGTAACACAAAATAGTGACTCAAATCTCCTAGACCAAAGAGCTCACGTAAACGTTCAGTATTCTGAAACCTTCCTTCAGTCCACAAAATACCTGTTAGGTGATCAGTTAAATCAACTGATTTTTCAGTGTCTTGCCATCTCCAATTCTGAAGTAACGCTTATATTTAAAAAGCAAAATAAGACTAATACTTCTACTGACAAATTATTCTGGAGACTTCTGTCAATGTAAAGTTTTAGCAAAACATTTTGATAAAACAACTCTAGCAGAAAAACAATACAAAGATATGAAAATAAGTGAAGACTAGAAGGGATATATCCTCAACTGACAATTGAAAATATACGATTTCCTGGTTGTGAGATTAAATCCGTAATCCGTATTCACTGATCCATGTCAAAGAACAAGAGTGTGGAAAGGAAAATTATAGCTTTTAGGTCTGTATACATTTTTAAGACAACAGTTCCATAGTTGTATGTGTGCATAGTGAAAGCAACTCCCTTTTCTACTAAGCATATAAAGGGTAGTGGTTTATTTAATAGTACCAGGAGCAGGCACTTCACAAGACTTCTATTTATATTTTTTTTTAATGGAAAAAAAGCCCTTCCTTTTCAAAACAAAGCAAAGCTCTAGACCCTTCCCTATAATACCCCAAACTACATCATAACTGGACTGACAAAATGACGGATGCAACTAAAGGAAGTAAATTATATCTACTTGGATAGTCAAATAGAAAGCTGTTTAATTCATCACATTAAAATAAAAAAATAAAAAATATTATTATTGTAGCATTAAGGATGCAAATGTAGAGGTAATATTTACAATATTAGTGTGAAGGAAGTTTTCCTCTTTGTTTGCATATGGGAGACATCATTTTATTCTTATATTCAAATGAGAGGGAAGACCTCACATCCCCAAGCAGATTTACAGGAAACAAAATAAAGCAAAAAGAAAAAATGATTGCATGTTCAAGTACTTTGCTGGATTTGTTCAAAATATACAGCAGCTTTACTGGGGCCAGTACACCCAGAAGCATCAAAACAAATCCCTTAAAAAAAAAAAAAAAAAAAAAAAAAAGGTTTAATATTGAAAAACTCAAGGTTCTTGAAATACTGCCTTTTCAGCTTAAAAATATCTTGTACAATCAAGAACAGATATAGCTTGAGTAGAGAGAAACAGAAGAGATTGTACAAGTTTTTCCTATCTAAAAAGATCAGCTTGAAGGAACTTTATTTTTGTAGTTAAAATTTGTTCATACATATACAAATCATCAATAAAATCAAAATACTAGATGAAATAAAATGATAGGAAAAGAAAAAGAAGGGAAGGGAAGGGAAGGGA
>PPHD01016288.1:1091-15638 GCA_002909625.1 Bambusicola thoracicus
AGAGATTGGAAGTTTCCAGAAAAACGATAAAAAGTTGAAGATAGGTACACTGGTCTTATTCACTCAGGAAAACTGTAGCTGCATTACACAAAACATAACCTGTTCTTATTTTGAGCTAACAGTCTCCTAAAAGAGCATTATTATTCTTATTAATATAGAGAATTTTACAGCTTTATGAAGTCAAACCACTTGATCCCAAAGCTCCAAATTCCAGTCAAGTAGTAAAGTTCAAGAAGGAAGCCCAATCCTGCTGGCTCTGAGTTCCCACGTGGGCCTAGGGCTCCCAACCAGGGGTTGAGCACCAAGGGTATTCTTTCCCAAAACCTCTGCTAGACCTTAACTAGGCTGTAATTTTTCCCTCTTTGGAGAAATAACAAGAAAATAAATCTCATTAGGAAAAATATCCCACAGTTTAATTAAAACGACAAAGGTAAAAAAAAATACACGTTATGAAAGAACTGTAAATAAATAAACATACATATGGCAGCTTTCAAAATGGCCATGTCTTAAACATAAAAGAACCACCAGAAAAATGACAGGTAACACTAACAAAGACGTTGAAGTGTTTGGTATTTAATTTACTAACATATGCTTTCCCCTGCATTTATTTCAGGAAACACTGAGTCATTATGTGAAGTTCTGGAATTTGCGTTCTCTTTTTATTGCTCCTTTGGAAAGAAAAGTAGTTTTTTGTATTAATAATTTTTGCTGCTTGTGCTGCTCCCTTCAATTACCCAACACTGCAGGGTTCTGTGTCTGAAGAGGGAGCAGATCACTGCACAGAATGTTTTACCCCGATTTTGTTCTAGGAAAGTCAGAAACAAAATTACATGTGTTAATTCAGACTCAACGTTTTAAAAACTACATAATCTTACCCAGTTTTGGCACCAAACAAGAAAAGACAAAGCATCAGTGAAAGCGTTCATGTCCACCTTAACTTCTCAGCCTGACCATCAGGCTGAAGTTAGTGTGCTTTCAGCATGATGTCTGACACAGGTTTGCTTCCAACAGTTTATCTTCTCATTCTGACCACGTAAACTGGTAAGGAAACACAGTTCTCCCTACCACATAATTCTTCTGCTTTTTTGTTGACTGATGTATGACAGGTACTATTTCTGTGCTGTCAAGAGCACAGAAACTGTACCTGTTATTTTACTAACCACGTATCTCCTGAGATCTGAAAAACAAATCATTTCTCCCACTGTTAACAACAAAGGTCTTGAACTTTGCATCTTTTAGATGACGGCTCTTCCATCTTCAGTGCTTCTAAATTACTGGAATCAGATTTGCCCTTATCCAGCACAACAGTTATACCAGATAGAAGGTACCCTCCGCCTCCGCTCATTGTCAGTTTTGGATGGCTTCGATCTGGTAGGACCTTTAAAACAGAACAAAGAAAAAAAACTGAAAAACCAAGCACCTGGGAGGAGTCATGCTGTATGTGCACATCAAATGGTGTATTTCAGTTTACGGTATTTATTCCAGCCATGACATTTGAAAAGTGCATTTACCTTGAAAGGGCAAAGTGCCTGCGTATCAGAAACCACCTACAGAAACACCTACTGTCCTACTTCTTCCATAGCATTTCCAACAGAATTACAAATTCAAGGCTCAGACACCTGAAAGTCTCATTAATGCGTTCAGAACTCACATACTTTGCGAGATACCACAATGGGTCTAACATACCAGCAATCCTTACGTATCTGCTATTACTGTAAGACACAGCAGTGAACTAACATGTGCAGCTCCGCTATTCTTTTCTGTAAGTCTTCTCCTGTTCTGCTTCCTTCTTCCTTTGACTGCCCTTACAGCTCTAAGCTGATTTATCTGTTTTCAGGAGGTGATACTGTGTTGTTCCTAGCTCGGGTTTCCTAATATTCACAAAGTGCTGCACCTGGGCAGAATAAGCCTTGCCAAGTCCGACGTGTGAACATCCATTTGTCTCACCATCATTCTTGACAGGCAGTAACTATGGCCACCCTTGCCTTAAGTTGGCCCCTGCATAATAAGTAATTCCTTATGGACTCCAGAAGCCTATGGGTGAGGAGCAAGCCAATACAATGCAAGAACCTCGCAGAAGGGTGAGCTGCTTACAAATGAGGTATGCTTCTGCTCTTCATAGTGGGGAGGGTGCTCCATGTTTATTTACACCTTATTTGAACAAAGTTAGTCAAATCAGCATTTTTCACTGTGGAGATGTTCCTAGACCTGAAATTCCTCCTTTAGTTCCAGGAAACACATTACATGAAGATACCAACTTTGGAGATCGTTACCAGTCTTCCGCTACAAAAATCTTTTAAGCTATCCAACCAACTAGAAATTATTAAATATAGTGTGCAAGAAATATAGCAAAAATATTATATTAGATTGTCACTTAGTTATTATAACCCGAGGCAGTACAGTTATGAAGTTTTTTCAGTGTGCTGCCTTTCTATTTCTGCAAGTATTTCAGTGAATTGCTTTGGAAGTAGAAAATGAAGTATTTCCATTCAAAAAACATTGCCATTTCACATTAAAATGCTTCAAAGTATTTTCTTGCTACTGTCATGTAAACAAATGCATGAGCTTGCACGTAATTTCCATCAATCCAAAACACATTTCGCTTCCCCAAATAGTGTAATCCTTACCTGGTAGCTTCGTAGCCACGTTTCAGACAGCTTTAGGTTAACAACACCACCTCTTTCCCTCAGCTTTGTGTAACACTCTAATAAGGGCTTAAGAAAAGAAATAACAGGTTATATGGCAATATAACCTCAAGCTTAAAGTAATAACAGCTAGAGTAACATGCTCCATTTACCTCTTTATATTGGCAGTAGACAACAAAAGGCCGTGAAGGAGCAACAAATTCCAGTAAAGACAGTAAAAGAGGAGTGGGATGAAACTTGCTGGCTACAAGCAAGCTGTAAAACAAATTTCATGCACATTAGTCTTCTGCTTCTTAAAGCCTATTTATCAAGTGACACTTTCCAGTTAGCACAGCGCATCGATTACAGCTTAAATGTTGCTCATCAGCATGTTTTCATGGCTCTAATAATTCCCCAAATATTAAAACAAATTATTTCCTACTTCCATTATTAAAAGGATAAAAAGCTTGGATACAGTACAGACTACTGAACACACTGCAGAAGCACTCCTTTCAGCTATTTTTAACTGCAATAATCCTTACAACCCCAAGAACTTTAATGCTGCTTTTATACCCTATGACAACTGTTAAAATAAATAACAATTTTTTCTTTCCTGCTAGTTCTTTAGAATGTAGCGTCAGTCACGATTCTTTAAACTCTGTAATCTTCATTAAACATTTATGTAAGCTGTTCTTTAAAGAGAAAACAATTCATGAATGGGCACGACTAGAAGTCTCTTTTAAAAACAACTTACATCCTTGACAACTTAAAGCTTTCTTATTTTAATCTTTACCTTAACGTTAATATCACAGTGTAACTTGTATTTACAGATGCTTAGGGTTCCGGATAGATACCCACAGTTTTAGTAAATGAAGTCACTGCTAAACCTGGAAGTGTTAAGATGGTCAAGAACGGTTAAGATTCAAGTAATTAGCAGGTTGTACTTGTGCAGAAAATAATTAAACTGCTTCTCCACTGTATGGATATCTAAGAGGACCTGTCAATCAACAACTGTTCTCCAGAAGAATGCACAGCACTGGATGCTCTGTCAAATTTGCCTAATAAAATGGAGGTAAAGATGTTAAATTCTTTTAAAAACACTAATTAGAGATGAAAGAGTTATTTTGCAGTTGTTTACATTTTGGTTTTCTGTTGGACGGATCCTTTGCAGGCTCCAGGTTTCCCTCCAATCCAAACTGCAAGATGACTGTGCTCAGTAATTAGCTAAGTGGACGATGAGGAAATAAGACTCCAAACCATATTTCAGAAGGGTCTGAGTACTGTACTGACACTGAAAGGAACTCTGCCAGACAACAAGAAGGTAGGAGAGAGATGAAGGGGAATGTGAGAAATCAGGTTATGTTCTTTCACGTGGCAGCACACATTGCTGTCAGCAGGTAGTCTGCTCAGTCTAAAAATTAACGTTAGTGGATAAGAGAGGAGAAGGAAGAGGTGGAGAAATGACACAGAAGGTACAGAAAGGCTGCATGGTTTAATTCTGAACACAGGGATACTTTTGTAGTATCAGAAAAATGTGATGATCCATCACTGCCTACTCCTTTATAAAACAAGAACTGCATCCCTAATAGATGCCTTCCTTCTTTCCCCTCAGAGACATACATATGCCTTTAACTCAAAAATGAAACTGATAAACAGGTCTACTACAGGTACTTTTACCATATAACAGCAGAAAAGAAATATAAATCTTACTGAAGTTGTATCTTCCACATTAAGCAGTAATGCACCTCCTGGTGCTTATCTTCACCTAATTACTAGTTTTCCCTTACTCTGACAGTGTCTTATCCTTTCTCCCTATCTGCGATGTTAGACGCTTTTACCTATCTTTTTCCCATTTCTCTCTTGCAAAACAAAACCTGGACTTCCTCACCTGCTATTACTCCCATGCCAACTGAGTTATTAGTTTGAAGCACTTGCTTTATTCCATGCCAATTTGTCCTGCCTTAGCGGGACATACTGTGCGGTTGTTGACCTAAACAAATGCAGGACTATGCATGGTAGATGACTACCAAGAGGGGCACTGCTTTCAAGCACCCAGAAGCTTCTTCCCCCTCCCACTGTACTCAAGACTTCCTTGAGCAAGTACTCACTTCATGTATGTGATTTATTACACCCTTCTTGCTTTACCAACAATCAAAAGAAGAAACATTCATTTGTTTTCAATCTCTTGTACAAGAGACAAAAGACTAACAAGGCTTCCTTGAACTCAAAATCAACAACTAGATTCTATTTTACACTGCAGGAAGAATCAGGTAAAGTCAAACACTTTTTTTCTTTGCCAAATCATGCAAAGATGTCTATTATTCTAAGATGTGCAGGAAAGAGCAGTAAAAACCTCAGCAAAATGCTGCCACTATTCAAGCAGTTTAGTGGTCGTCTGTAGACATCACTGGGTGATGTTGATGGCAAGGAGACAGGCAATGCTTTTTGCAAACCTTCATCGTTTTGCTACTTCAGAGAATGCAGAATGACCTGTGTCTGAACTCTCACAGAGCAGCCTCATTCTACCACCTAACCATGCTAGATGAAATGTACTAAAATACAAGTTAAAATATTTTGTAATAAAAACAAAGATTAAAAATGCACATTTATTGGTTTTCTGAGAAAAAACAGGTCTGTTCCCAGTGAGCCACCATGTCAAAACTGCTTTGTTTTACAGCATATGACTCCTTTTCTGACTATATTCTTATAAGGAAGGAAGAATACGAATGCTATTAAATAAATCAGTGTTACTTAATTAAATCAAATCACTTCAGCACTTTCTCATGAAATGAGAAAGAAAGTCACAGTTTCAAAGTGCTCTTATGTTACTGTGGGGCTGAACTGCTAGGAATTTGTTCAGTATATTTCTTCTAAGCTTTTGATATTAAAACCATCAGGGAAATAATTTCTTGGAAAAAAAAACCAATCATAGCTAATGCACGTAAAATGAAATTTAGTGGTTTTTATTATTGTTTTAAAATCAATTAGTTTCTTTTTTTAACAAGTATTGTTCTAATTTAGTAAGCTTAGGACCTCAAGTTCATTTTTACAGAAGAGAATCCTGATTTTTATCTGCAGTCATTTAATATTAAATTCTACCTGGATTCCATTTACCGTGGAGTAAAATACATATATATTTTTAGATGTTTACTCATACCTAGTCAGGAAACCATCAGTTTTAGATCAGGCAACCTCAAACCCTTTAAGTGATGAGAAAAATGAAAACCAGGTGAGAACCAAAGGAGACCCAAGACACATCTGGCTTCACTGCAGCTACTGAATATTAAGAATTAACATTTTTATAACAAAGCTTTTATTCATTTCAAAAAGCAGTGATCTTCTATGGAGGCACTTTAAACAGAGCAGTTTTCTGACTCACCCATCTGCATTCTTCTCTCTCAGCAAAGCAGCAGCTTCTGTTAGCTTTTTCATTCTCTCCCATTGTTTTCTTTGCTTTTCTCGAACCTTCAAACAATAAAACATTTTGTGCTTTAACTCATAATCACTACTGCATGAACTGAACTTTAGTTTTATGCACCTTAGATGGCTCAACATAAGGCAAGTCTTAAAACTCAATTTCAACACCTGAATAAGCTGTACTTCAGCATGCCTGAAATCAGCAACACTGTATTGACATCATAAAACTCAAATAGCCATAATCAATATTCTTACATTCTCTTTGTTTTCTCTTTCTTTGTTCTCTTTAAATTCTGCATCCTCAGCGTTAATGTCCATTGTTTCCTGCTCTTCTGTTTGGTTGATCTCCATAGCTGTTTCAGCAGAAGATTCCTCTTCTGTTCCCTGCACAGAAGTCTGCTTCTCATCAACCAGTCCATTCGTTTCTTCCTCTGTTAATGCAGTGTCTTCAGGTTCTGAAGGCAGAGTCTCCATAGACAATGTCCCACAGAGAAGACTATCCACTTTGCTGAGAGGAAATTCATGAAGATTATTGAAAAAAGCTTTTGGAAATCCAAAACAGCTGGTGGCAGCTCTAATGGGTCCCCCTCCTGGATACATCTGGATAATGGATCCATAGCCTTCAAAAGTGAAAAAAATATCTTGAAGTAGTTCCTTTTAAAACTATCAAAACCAAGCGTATTTCTTAAGTTTCTAATTAGCCCCCGTCCTCTGTTACTGTATGACTTACCTCCCATTCGCTCCATCACAGCCCCCAGCACAAGGCCTGCACACGTTTCCATTACAATCATCTTGTTGCCAGCACGGACATTTCCTAAAGTAAGCATCTGAGCTAGAGTGTCATAACGCAAATGGCTAGAAGACAAAGGGTTTCGAGAAATATCACATTTGTTTTCTTAGAATTGGACATATAGCTCAACAGAGGCCAAACAAAGGCGGTTGGAGAAGGAGAAGGAAAGAGGTTTGAGAAGCCTTAAGTAAAAGAAAAAGCAGGTAAGAAGTAAGAGACCTCTAGACATGCAGAGAGCCACTGCAAACTTAAAATATTTTTTCAAGATATCCATATCTTTGTTATCATTCAAGAAGAGAATGAAAAGTAAAACTTACATAATTTTGCCGGGTTCCCTTGCATAATACATTGTTGAAAGAATGCGAGTGGATGGTTTTACAATTGTAATAACTGCCTCGTATCTGTAAGAAGTACAGAGCAATAGCCTTACTTCAAGTACAACGAAATCAGGAACTGTTAGATATTTTCCACATTTTAAAGTTCACTTACTTTTTTTTCTTCTTCTTGATGTATTTATCTTGAGCAAATTCTGTTTTGTCTCGGAATGTTGTACTGTTCTCTATTAACTGTTGAACAATTTCCTTAGAAGAGACAGTTTGTATTTACTACAGCTGGCATGTATTTCTCATTCATTTCATGTTTACTGGGTGTTTTTTGTTTGTTTTTTCAAACAAGCACAAAAAATGATTATATACATTCCTGTACTGGAAGTTCTACTGACATTAATGGCAAAGTAAAATTCTACTAATCAGCCCGTCACTACTTCAGCTCTGTGAAGCCTCAGTACCTACATATTTTTATCTCATGCTGAATATGAAGGAGACTAGCCTGCTCGCTGTAGGTGATTAGCTGTCTTTAGTCACACTGTAATTAGAATGGGGCAGCGTCATGCCTACTGGCAGTTATTACGGAACAGCTAACATAGAATTAAGTTCTCAGTTTAACTTTCACCACTGAGTACAGCCATGTAAAACAGTTACTACGTCCTCGAACAAAAGAAGAAACTCGATGTCATAAGCAGTATTTACTCAAATCTAACTCCTTCTCTGGGTCTCTGACTTCAGCATCTCTGTCTCTGAGGACGTCTTTTGCAAATACATACACTTTTTTGTCCAGACCACTTTAGCTTTTCTTCTCTATTCTGGCTATTTATCAGGCATCTCCCTTGCCCCACTTAATTACTTCTGTCTTTCAAATTATGCTAGGCTCCTATACCGGCTCCTTGCAGGACATCAAACTCTTCAGCATTTGCTATTTCCTACTAATACTCCTAGTACTTCTTCCTCCTCTACCTTCCAGATTTTCCCAGACTTTCAGTTTTTGTTTCCAGGTCTTGTTCCAATTTCCTCCCTTTGCCAATCCAACTCTCATTTCTCATGCTTTCTGGTTCCAGCTGGAGTGATCATTAAGACCTCCAACACACACACAAAAAAGCTTTCATTGTTCAGATTTGTCTTCATGCCTGCAAGATAATAATAAATGCTGTACAACGCTGTTTTGGTTGCTGTGATCAAAGCAGTTGGACTGACAGAATTCTGTGTTCCCATTAAACATGCATGAAGAGCAACAGTGTAATCTGGCCTAAGAGGAGTTTGGAAAGGCTGGTGGTAGGAAATGACAGAAGGAGTATTTTCAGTGTGGACAGCGTTATCTCCTGCTGTGTTTTGAGAACTTAGTCCAAAATGCAGTGGTGCAAGTAGTTTTCACTTGCTACTTTTTCAAGCCTTTGAAAGCTAAAGATGTGTTATTAAGAGGGTGAATCAGCGCATATTTTGCCTTATTTTTAGAAGTTAAACGTGGTATTTACTTTTTTTTCCCCCTCCGGTAAAATTTAGCAAGGAAAGCAGAGAATGTTCCTGTAGGGTAAACGTAACAAGCTAAAGGCAAGCTGCAGCACTTTGCAGTGCCCCAGGAATACTACAGCCTAATACCACACACCTATCCCTTGGGATACGGGAGGAATTTGGGAAGGTGATGGGAAAAATCAAAGCTTATTTGACAGAGCAACCATCTCTCAAACTAAGCATGCATCACTAAGCCTGCAGGATGGGCACTGACTTTTTACACAGCCTGATAGTGAGAAGACAAGGGAGAATGGCTTTAAACTAAAGAAGGGGAGATGTAGGTTAGATACGAGGAAGAAATTCTTCCTTCAGGGTGGGGAGGCCCTGGCACAGCTGCCCAGAGAAGCTGTGGTGCCCCATCCCTGGAGGGGCTCAAGGCCAGGTAGGAGGGGCCCTGGGCAGCCTGAGCTGGAGCGGGGGTGGGAGGGGGCAGCCCTGCCCATGGCTGGGGGTCGGGCTATAAGGTCCCCTTCAACCCAAACCATTCTGTGCTTCTATGGTGATGACAAAGACATGCCATTCACATACACAAATTCAAATTTTACCAGACATACACTGAAGGATAGTGTCTATTGTTGCTAACATAACAGTCTAAAATGAATATTCAGAAACCACAGTTTACAAAGTAGACTATTTTAATAACCTATATTATCAGTACGGTAGATGTACAGCACAGACGTGCAGAGGATAGAAAGAAAAGACAGAGTGACCTTCTGCCACAGAACTAATGAGAACTAACAGGAAATGTCAAAGCTATCAGACTCATTAGTACATTCTTATCAAAGAGAGAACACCAAGAGAAGCACAACCATGGAAACAGAGGAAATACCATTCTAAACTCCTCGGACTCATCCATTATTAAGCTGGCAAAAGCAGAACAGCTGCTCTGAACAGCAGCAACAAACAGCAAAGCACAAAGACAAGATGAACTTGGTGTAAGCATGAGCAATTTCTTATCTTTTATGAGAAAGGATAAACCAAAGATGAGAGAGAATTTTGGCTGACAACATCTGCAGAACAGAACGTGCTGCAATGGTTGCATAACATCTAAGAAGGCCTTACTTCTTGTGGATTAAGTGTGGGGTATAAACCAACACCATTTCTAGAAGAACTGATCTTTTGGGAATATTCTTAGCTTTTGAGGTGCAGATGAAACACACACAACACTGTTTGGCAGGCACCAGCCTAGAGGCATACTGATAGTGTGCATGTTACATAGTGTCACCAGTCAATGAGTATGTGTTTGTCCATAATCCTTCACTACATCTTTGATGCTTTTATTTTAATGCGTCTGTATTAAAATTAATTTAATACACCTGTATTAAAATGTCTGGACAATTTTAATAGCTAATACAAAAGAAATATTTTGAATTTTCTGATAAACAAACTGAAGAAGTGATCGTATGCATTGTATTTCCTTAG
The DNA here is from genome assembly GCA_002909625.1 of Bambusicola thoracicus. Taxonomy (NCBI): domain Eukaryota; kingdom Metazoa; phylum Chordata; class Aves; order Galliformes; family Phasianidae; genus Bambusicola; species Bambusicola thoracicus. The sequence continues at coordinate 11,189 of PPHD01016288.1, forward strand.
TGGCTTATTTTTCTCTTACTTCTATTGTATTCCTTTATATATCTGTTATGACTTAAAACAGTACAAATTCATACTTGACTTCCTACTGATAAAGTTGTCCACCTTAGGTGAAGTTTTCCCAGAAAACAGCTTTTGCACTTCTGTAAAAACAGATCTTTAAGAAAAACACAACTCAGGCAGAAGAACAAAGAAGAAGCATTGAAGTCTATGCGCCATTAGAAAGAATAGCCTGTTCCATAAACTGAAAGATAACCATCAAGGTAGCACAGAAATGACACCAAAACCTTAGTTTTTACCTGTCCTTTAATACCCTTGTCCTTCAAAGCCTTTATGTCATCATGAGTCAGTTTTTGAGACTTTCCATCGTCAACTATGTTACGATTATCTGTACCTGCTTCTTTTGTTTCTAAGAGAAAAGGATATAGACTTGTAAAATCTAGCTATAAGTACTTTTCAGTTGGAGAAACATGATTTTAAGTTTCACAGAAAGCAGCCCTCTCAGCATTAAACCCACATGCTTTGTGCTCTTGCCAAAAATCGTGTAAGCAGTCAATTAACACGTAAGATACATCTTTCTCTATATATTCACCCAAATTAAGGTTCAAATTTTCTCCCATATTAAGAAGTGTATTTGTTACGGGATAACTGGAACAGTAGATCGAGGCAAAAACATGCACCTTTATGACAGAAAGAATATAAGTAACATAATTTAATGAAAAATTAATAGAAAGCTTTTCCATCATCTTTGATCTTATCAAAGAATAACTTGTTAGCACTTTTTTCCCCAAGCATCAATCAATCCTCTGTAATACCTGTGGTAGTCTCTTCCACCTGTCGCTTTGGCTGGAGGTTTCCATCACTTGTTACTTCAAACGTAGTCCCATACACATGTCCAATGGCATTATCCAGATAGAACCCCTGCTTCTCAAAAACAATTTTCCTGAAATAATAAAGAAGTTAATGATATTTAAAGCCTCACTTTAACCATGCCTGAAAGGCCAGCTGACAGGATTTGAAAACCCCCAACAGCTGGAAGTCAACTTGATATGTGTCCGTTTTAGCTATGCCTTTGAAGCAAACCAGGACAAGCATAAGAAATGAAGTGCTAACTACTATTAACCACAACACCGCATTATGCTGAAACTGGTTAGGAAAAGAATGAAAAACTTAAATCCAGCGTACAGCACGAGCAACGTGTTTTCAGTTCACAAGAACTCTGAAATGAGAAGTAAAACACAGGGATATAGAACTTAAATTGGACAGCACCATTTTTGACACGAGAAACAAAGCATGCGACCGCAGATACTGCCTACCCTTACTCTCATCAGATTACAGACAATGACAGATTTACACAGAAGTTATTTCATTCCCTATAGCAGTATTTACTCTTTTACTTTATTCTTTCTTTTATGATGGATGCTTAAACAAAACTACACTTATGGACTGAGATTCACAAAAAGGGGTCTGGCAGCGATGTCCTGGCCAGGCTCTGCAGGCCAACAGAGTAACTACCATCTGAATAGCTACAAGTGCTAACTGAAGAACCCCTTTGGCACCCAATTCTTCTGCTCAGCATAAAGCCCCTCAATAACCAGCACTCCCAGCTTCGCTTGCTAGGCCTTGCCCACGTACAATACCTTGCAGGCTCCACTAAATCAGAAGGCCAGAACACCCAACACTGACTTCTACGCAGTGGTCTACAAAGTCATCTGCTGCACTGGGAAGAGCACAGAGCTGTCCCTTGATTACTGTATTCCCTGCTAGCGTACAGGGGCTCCCTGCTATACCTGCAGGCCTAGAAAAGGGAAGCAGACTTCCACAGCAGTACTGTCCCGCTGCAGCTGCTCCCTGCACTGCTACAGAAACAACGCCGCCCCTTGCAGAAGGCACCGTGCACAGCAAGGGGAGCACAGCGACAGCATCTCCAACCTGCTGCTCGTTCTCAGCTCTTCAATTGGCATCACTTTGACAACGCCACCTCAGCTATCTTTCAAACTCGTTACATCTCTGTAAAAAAACGCAACTAAATCCTCGCTACTTTCAGCCGCAGGAGGCCAGACGGGACTGAAACCTCCCAGAGCTTTAGCGAAGCGTGACGACCACAGGAGGCCGCAGAAGGATCGCAAAAGAAAATGGCAAACCGCCTCACCTCTGCCGCAGCACAGGCACGGCTTTGAAAACATCACCCCGCTTCAACACGGCGCAGTCCCCCTCACATATCCGCGAACTCAACCCGCGCTCAGCCGCCATGGCTACCGATGTGCTTCCCGGAAGTATGTGCTCTCGCCGGAAGTTCCCCCGCGCTGCTTCCGGCGGCAGTGCTCAGGCGCCGCTGAGGAAGCTGTTTCCCGCCTGCGTCGGGGTGTGAGGGCAGTCTCGCGCCCTACAGAGGCCCCAGCGATTTTTGTTAACTGATGCATTCCGATCTCCTCTGCTCCGTCTGACGCCGCGGCTGAGATGAGCAGGGACCTCAGGGGCAGGGGGTGTCCCCGGGGACGGAGCTTCCAGGGCTGGCGAGGAGGCTGGCGTGGAGGCTGGCGAGGAAACTGGAGGGGAAGGGCGCAAAAGGTGGAGTTGAAGAGAGCGCCTGAGCCCGGTGAGTCGGCTCCTCCCTGCTGCCTCGTAGCCCGCTTGTCGCTGGGCAGCGGCAGCTTCTTGTCTCCCGGGGCAGGAGACTGCTGAGATCGGTGAAGCTGTCATACCCACCTTGTTTTAATGTCAATCTCTTTCAGCAAGTTCTCGACTCGTTCAGTCAACACTGGACCAGTTTATTCCGTATAAGGGCTGGAAGCTTTATTTCTCTGAAGGTATTTTTAGACCAAAGTTAAGCCTAGCAAACATCCTGATCGCTTTTCTCTGGGTCTGGTTACACATAGAGGGGATAAGAGGAATAGGAAGCAACTAAATTCATGTTTGTTATGTGAGAAGATGAACGTAATAAAGATTAGTCTTGTAGCATACTGTAGTATCTGTGGGCCAGGAACCTTGGAAAGGAATTTTGAATAGTATAAAATATAGTCTATTGCTAAGCATGACGAAACGCGTTCAGTTAGCTACATGAAGCATGCAGTCTGTCATGCTGGTACATGGGCACCTCTGCTGTGCTTTCCTCTTACCTGCTTGACCTCTGTCTGCGTAAACACAGTTCTCTTTTGTCTGAGACGCTGTAACAGAACATGACTGTCACGCTGTAGAGAGCAGCCATTTTTCTCTGTTCTGGAATGCAGAAATAGAACGAAAGAGAAACTGCCTGTTTATGCATTTAGTGAAGTGGAAACAATTGTTTCTGTCAGTTACTAACGCTGTGTGTTTCTGGTTAGCTTATGCTGACAAGTCACCTTTTGTCCAGAAGACGCAAGCCTTTGAAAAATTTTTTATGCAACGCATTGAACTTTATGATAAGGTAAGTGGATATGTATTTCTTTGTGTGTGTAACTATCTATCTAATTATATTGATGCAGTAGTTTTTCTTTCAAAGATGATCTCCATCACATCGTGACGTTTCGTTTGTGTGGCGCTTATCATTTGAAGTGTATTTTATAACTTGAAATATTTCACAGGATGAAATAGAAAGAAAGGGAAGCATCCTTGTGGATTATAAGGAGCTGATAGAAGATAGAGAATTAACTAAATCAATACCAAACGTGTCTACTGAGTTACGGGATATGCCTCAGAAAATACTGCAGTGCATGGGTCTGGCGATTCATCAGGTAAGCTTGAAGTTCTGATAGATGTGAACATAACTGTCATGATTAAATAGAGTCAATCAAATCTCAAGGCAATTGTGTCATTAAAAAAAACAACACGTTTCTATGCTTTTCTCTATTACGGAAATCTTCTGTTTAGTTGAAAACTCAACAAGCTCCATTTCTATACCCTTTCTGTATGGCTCACAAAATCCTGTTTTGAAAATGCTTTGGTTTTATTGCATGTTGTATATTCGCCATCAAAACAGTTGGATAAAACTGAGTATAATTCTAATAGATACATAATAGGGACGTCTAATTCCTGCTTTATTAATGTATTGTGGGTTGCCTGGGTGGTTAGTCCCAGCTCATGCGGTGGAGCCATTCCTGGTGGCTGGACTGGGGAGCAGGTGCAGGAATTCCTGGCTCCATTCAGTATCTCCTGTAGTATTTCACTAGTTGTTGAAAGGCGAATTCTCAGACATTTTTGTCAAACATCTCTCCTCACATTGATCAAGTTTAACCATTAAAGTTTATTATGTATTCATTTTTTAAGTGAAGAAACTTAACAAATGGCATTATTTTAAATTCCTTTTAGAATGGAGAATGAACTGGGAAGAAACAGGAAAATGCTGTAGCAGGAGTAGAGAACAGTAGAGAGCTTTCTAGTCTTCTCTATTGTGATGGGTAGCAGTCAGAGAACAGCCAACTGAATCTATGTTGTATGACGTACTACATTCATGTTTGCCCTTCTGTTCTGTATA
>PPHD01016289.1:0-15638 GCA_002909625.1 Bambusicola thoracicus
TCAGCCAAAGACCTACGCTGGGATTTTCTGAGACAGTGTTCAGGTGCTCTTGTAAAGGAATCAAGGTAGTTCACTTTGCTACTAGCTAGGCTTTCTGAAGGGAAGTTGCTCCAATAAAAGATCACTTTTTGTGTGACACCTTGGACAACTGAGTCCAGCAGAGCTCAGCATGCTGTGGGAGGATACCTTGGGCTCTCTGTGGAGCAGGGACCTGACTTGCAGCACAACTTGCAGGCTGGGCTTCATCTCTGTTGCTCTGGAGACATTTATTTGGTGCAAGATGGCTCTGTTAGGGGAGTTCTGTCAGAACGTGAGAGTTCCTGTCAGCAATGCAAAGCTAATATAAGGCCCAACTACATGGCATTTTTCACCTCACATGCCTTCCTTGTCACTGGGATGTGCAGTTCCAACACAAAGAAAAATCCCAAGCCTTTTTATGACCCCACAATATGCTGATATAATCAAGTGCATTTCCAGCTCAGTGTGCAAAACCATGCTTGCAAACACATCTCTGCTGGTATTGGGGTTGGGTGTTGGTGCTTATTCTCCCACCATGGGAATCTTTTGAATCTTTTTGGAAATATCCTCAATGACACCAGGATGCAAACTCTTAGCAAACCAGCAGCTCCACACGAAGTCAGAAGTATAAGTAACACAGCTGGAAAGTGCACAGCCTTTCTCTCCACTCAGGGAACTAGAACTTTTAATAATGTCCCTCCTTTGCATTTCTTTTCACATTCCATCTGAAGGCTAAGTTGCCAGGCAAGCATGAAACAAACCTCTGAACATCTTCAGTGAGGAGTACTAGAGTTATTGCTTTTATCTTTAGAGGAGGGACATCAAGGCACAGAAAGAAAAGCAAATGCCGAAAGTTGTGCTCTGGAGTTCTGATTTCAGTAAGCCCTGATGGGAGACGAAACCTGAGGAGACTTCCATGTCTGAGTCTTCTGGGCATTTTTGTTTTGGAAATGTGGAATGACCTCATTCCACTTGAAATAACCTCTTCCAGCTTCTCTTCAAATAGCAGCATGTTTCTATTAAACTCCTCTTTGCAGATAGATGTGGTTTTTTTGGTCTTTGAATTGCCATGAAACTTCCTCATTTGTAGGAAGTCACTGATGATGCATAAGCCACCTTGCAGCCTGAATTCAAAACTTCATCAAAAACCTTAAGGATTTTTTAGAGAATTTCAGAAATGTCATTAGATCAGCTGTTTTCTGTAGTGGGCCACGAGTACTTCTTGAGGAGTCAGTTCCTGTGGAGCCCCAAAGTTCAAGAGCTTTAGGTTTATGATTTCATTGAGAGGGTCATCTGTTACATCATTAAAAACCCCGTAAGAGGGCCTTGCTTTAAGGCAGGGAATACCTCGCTATGTTTGAACAGGCCTTAGGTTCCTTTATTTCCAGGCAGCAAAACCTCTGCCAAAAGAGTTCACACTGAGAATGTGTTTTGATGGCATCTCCTTAGTAACCACACGCTGAGATTTGACTCCCACTCTAGATTTCTCTACCTTAAAATAATTTCCCGAGCCTTCTGATTTTAATAAAGAAAATATTAAAGGACAACACTATTTTTTTCCTCATCACTCTTCATTATCCCTTGACTGTGACAATCCCCAGCAGCTACTGAGTACTATTGCGTACAAGTGAGTTGCAATGGCACAGCAGATTACCACGTGTCAGCTGAGCTGCGGTAACCTCAGTAGCTGTTTGCTGTGAATGGTCTTGCTCTGCCCTAGATGTGAGGTAATGCTGTTTAGCTGAAAACTTGATGAAAGAAGCTTAAACTGAAACAGATTAAAAACGCAGACATGGACAGCTACAGAGGTTTGGCTGACGTGCAGTAACTCCTCAGGCTCCATACGGAGACTGTATGCCTGAACCCGCAGGCTACTTGTTCACAGACTCAGTCTGTTTACCATGAAAGCATGCAGGTTGTGAAGTATAGACAGCACTTTTTGAAAGACTGTTGTTATTCCAATGTGTTGCACGTTTCCTCCTGTCATCTCCAGGTTTTTCTACATGTAGCTGAAAGGATTGCTTGGATCTTACCAAATGTATGGTGAGGTGTGTTTATGTAAACATTGCTGATTGTGTACATTCTCATTTCCAGTGGCTAGGCAGTTCAGCTGTGGAACTTGCTGTTAGCAGCATGTTGGAAGTGACACAGGCCAGACAGAAAGCCTGCGCAGCTCACTGAGGGGGAAAAAAGCCACAATCAACCAAAACCAAGACCAGACCGTAGTTTTTATGTACACCAATTGCTCCAGGGTAAAACAATGGTGAATATTTTTTATCCAAACAGGTCATATTTTGATGAGGTGCCATGGGGTCTAGAGTTCAGAGGGCAAGATCAGGAGTCACAAAGGATCTTGCTGTGTTGTAATTCCTCCCAAGCCAAGGGCTGCATGGTGACCTTGGGTGTGACATTTGATCAGTCTGCTCAACCTTAGGCAAGAGGCAGCATAGCCCTCCCTCACATGCCCAAGTATCTTAACCTTTTGAAGCGATGCTTCCTTTCCCTAGCCCAAGTATCTGTTGATAGGTTATTATGTAATGAACAGTCAAGACCTGATTCCTGGTGCACTGCTAGGTAATAATCAGCATTATTATGAGTGTTGTGAATTATACAGATTTGTCAGTAGTAATAAAATCTCTTTTTAGTAACAATGGGCTGATGTATTAAATGAATGTGGATATTGGGTATGACATTGCCAGACTATGCAGTTTTGTCCTGGGACTTGCCCTCTTGATATTTAGTGCTGCCCCACAGTGATATAGCCAGGAAAATGTTTAATCATGGCTTGTCAAGGTCAGTAAGATAAGATTTTTCTGAAGTATGACTTTTTTTTTTTTTTTTTAACAGAACTTCAGTGTTTTCAGACTAGGAAAACCAAGTATGGTTGCCTAGAGGCAGGTAGCTCAGTTCAGGGAGGGAAGCAGTGTGATTCCTACAGAGGCTCCTAGCACTGTGCCGCATGCCCCTGGTGTCCAACCGCCGCTCCTGAGAGGTACAGCTCTTTCCTGGATGTCTTAGACACCCATAGATGTCCAATATGGCACTGGGCACCTATTGTTTGGACTTAATCTAGTGCCTGAATTTTAAGAGGTCTGGAAAAATGCCAGTACTGGTGAAGCTGTGGTAGAGTTATCTAGCGAGAGCTCTAGATGCCAGCTGGCACTAGGATCCTCCTCTCAGGGTACACTTGGGTCAAGAGGACCCTCCTTCCTAGGAGGAACTTGTGGTAGTAAGTCATGCTGCTCATCCAAATAGGTTGGCTGTTCTCAAAGCTTGCTGTGAATAGATGCACAATAATTAAAGTGAACTGCTCTTATCTGTACCAAACGGTTGGTGGTAGTCAGAATTTTGTTGCCTAATTTAACTGCTCATGACTGCGGTAAGCAGGATGAGATTTCATCTCTTCACAGCACTGTCATATTTCATCTCTCTGCCCTTACTTCCACGACTTCTGGAGACTGACTATTTCAAAAAGACTTTTGGTAAAACCGATCAACTTTTCTTTAGCTGTTTGCCTACTTTCTGAAACCTTGAAGTGTTATCTTCTAACCTTAGATAATGATCTTCTCTCTCTTCCCTTCTCCCCCCCCCCTCAAGATTTTTCTATTTCTTATAATGTCTAATCTTATGTTCAGTGAAGTTGTTCTTAGAAGAAAAATCATACAAAAATCTATGAGGATGGACTAACTTGAATTGACTCACAAACTCTAGGAAGTGGTGTGTGATTGAAAAAGTGACTCAGAATGCTCTTTTTTTCTGAAAAAGCTGAAGAATGAGTGCTAACAGACTGGAATAGTATTTTCAGGCTGGTAAAATCTTAGCTGTGTGGCTGGTGACAGTGGAGGATGTTACATGTGTGCTGTATTTGCAAGTGAGTAGTTTGCCACTGCTTTCTCTCTCGGAGGATCTCCGTTCCTGCCTGGAAGTATGGCACATGTTTGTGTGATGTGTGCAAGTGACTTGCCATGGACGTGAGGTCTCAGCATCGCTGAGTCAGACAAGGCCCTGGGAAGAGAAAGACAAAGCACATGGCTGTTCAGGGACTTTAGGTGCTAGTTTTTGTAGCCTTCGGTGCTTAAAATAGTTGTTAGGTGGTGCTCAGGCCGTGCTGTATTTGAGGATCAGGTCCTTCAACCCAGCCTGTCCATCAGGGCAAGATGGGGCTGTGGGGTCAGCCTTACTCCCCAGAGCCCAGCTATTTTCTGCAGTGCTTCTGGTTTCCATTGCCACTGTGAGCTTCTCCTCTCCACACTCCTGCTGTACTTGCTCACGTTTATCTCCTGGGGATCAAGATGTACTTGAACTTTGGAAATGAAAACGGAAATTTGAACAGGAAACACAGCAGATTGACATGTTTCTCATTACCACTATGTTTGTTGAGCATATGTTTTACAAATCAAAACACTGCAGTATTCAAAGTCCTAGGGGTGGGGGCAAGGAGGGAGACCTGTCCATGCCCCACCCAGTTTGTTTGTTCTTGAAGATGATTCATCTGCAAGGCCACCTCTAGCCAATGCTCAAAGTACTTCGCTACTGTTCAGAGATATCCTGATGAAACCCTAGCTCCTCCTGAAATACAGTGTGAACTTACTGTACAGGGAAAACACTGTGGGCAAGATTACATCCTCCATGAAAACAAACAAACAAACAAACAAACAACAAAAGCCCCAAATGCAAGCTTGCTACACCTGTCGATTTTGTAAGTGGAGATCTTTATTCTGGTGACAATCTGATAACCTGCAGTGTAAAATGGCCCCTTCCTGGCTTTACAGGTATCAGCAAATCAAGGCTGAGTTGCTTTGCCCATGAACATCACACCCCTACTGAGCTTCTGCAGCAAGCACGCATTGTCTCACATGCATCATGTTTGTTGGGCAGTAGGGATGACTGGTGTGTGTGTGCACCTACGAGCTCTCACCTCTCCTGTGTAGGAATGGTTCACTGTATATGGGTCAGCAGCTCAGGTACAGTGTTTACAATGTGGGGCGTGCCAGGCTGCTTTGTGCCTCCACACTGCTGGTGAGACAGCACAAGGCCTAACAAACAAAGGGACATAAGAAACTGCAGGAATTTCTCGTGCTTCCTGGTAAACAGAAAGGAAAGATGTTGTTCCTCCTTTCCTTGAAGCTTGTTCCTCAGAGCTTCTTTGGACTTTTTTCAGTAGCATATTTCTTGAGAGTTGACCTTGTCCTACTGTTGAGATGCCTTCAGAAAGAGAAATATGGGATGATTTACTCTTGACATCTTAGCCTGCATGGGCTCTTTGGTCAACCTTAAGTTCAGCGTAAATCAGAGAAAAGAAAGAGAAATCATGATCCTAATGCACTCACACATAAACCAAAAAGGACTCAACACAATGTTAGGAGAACCTCCAACAGGGCTCCTTGCAGAATGACAGGAATATCAAGGATGTGATAAAAAAGGACCACAGCAAATATGTGTCCACTCTAGCATGGACAAAGCCATTGAGGCAGGTGGAGCTGAAGCTGAAAGCTTCTCTATGGTCCCAGGCTTGTGGGAGTTAGACTGTAGTTAAAGCTGATTTTAGGAAGCACAGTGTGCTTACTTTGTATGTCCAGGATAGAAGGATATGGAGAAACAGATTTAACTTTAAGCGTCTCACATTTTTGATGTGCCTCCTTTTTAAGCATCAAAACACAAGCAGATCTTGGAATCACAGCAGTCCCTGCTTTGTCTAAGTCAAGTTGGTCCTTAAAGCAGCCTGAAACTCTTGTCATCGTGTGGGCATTGCCCTCCAGAGATAATAGCAAGGCCTGTGGAAAAAACCACCCCAAACCACTTCTGCGGGGAATTTTTAGGAGGAAGGAAATTGATCACCAGAAGCTGGGAGCAAAGAATTCATACATTTTTGATCCATCACCTGTTCTGCTGGAAAAATCTGAGCTATGCTTCAATGAATTGCTCTCCACGTGGTACGTCTCTGTGAGATAGTACTCTTCCAGTGAAAGGAGCTTCAAACCATGTACAAGCAGATCACAGAATAAACACAGGATGTAGGTAGTTTCCCAAGTCCTCCACTTTTTAAAAACTTCTGTGACACATCCCTTGTAAACTTGGCACCTTCCAGTGTGATTGCATCAAAGCTAGGTCACTGAGGGCTGTATTGTGATGGGCATTACAGGAGAACATGGTGCTGGCTGAGAAGGCTTAATAATCCCTGTCATTCAGCAGGAGCGAGTAGGTCATCTTCCAGTTGTGGTAAGGGGCAGGGAATTGTGGAAGAAGGCAAAATAACCTCGTTTCTTTTTTTTGTTTCAGCTGCAAAGGACGCTGCTGAAAAAGAGATCTGAGAGCTGAATTAGACTATACTGTCTTCAGGGCTGGTGGTGTGTTTCCCATCTCCATGTGTTAATGGGTCACATGCGGACCTGTCGGTGAACGCCTGCTCTGTTTAGAAAAGCCCTAAGATTTCTGGTGATGGGACAAGGCAATGATGGCTTCAGGTGGGGTTTTCCTGCAGCCAGAGCCTATCTACTGGGAGGATGATCAAAGAAACCAATCTGTTTCTAAGGTTTCCTGTTTCCAATTTTATCCTTCTAGATTGCATTTAATAGAGCTGTTTTTTATAGGCAGCGTTTCAGGAAGGTTTCCGAAGGTAACAACTGGAGTCACCTAAAATAAGGGCTATATTGCTATATTGCAATTTCCAAATATTTCCATAAATAGATGCAGGGCAATGGGCAAAGAGAGGCGCCCATAGCGGCTGTCTCTGCACTGGTTTTTCCTCAGCTCAACATTACTGAGCACACTGTCACCGAGCAAAACTCAGTGCAACTTTTTCTTTTTCTTTTTAATTTCAAGTGAGACATGCTGACTAAAAGCTAATGAAGGTATTGCCCTAGAAGAGCAAGGTATTTATTTCTTCTTGCCGTACCTTCCAGTAAAGTGATGATATGCAAATTCCTCTTTGGAATTTTCTACATATCCTCCAAAGGCTGACATCCTAGCCAGCTCTTCCTGGACGAGTTGTCAGCTCGGAAAGGAAACCGAGCCTATAATGTGTCAGTCTGATCCCCACTGAGAGGACAGGCTCCGAAGGGAGAGCAAAGATTTAAAAAGGAAAGAGTATTAATATGCCAGCAGGTCATACGATATGTAGCATGATTTCTGGGGTCTAGGGTTGATTTCCTTGGCTTTGCACGTGAGACTGACACTTCCACTTGGTGACACGAAGTGCAAGATTTTGGTTATAATAAACGATCTTGTGTTTCTTTCCTGTGGCTGCGTTTGGCTTTTGCACTTGCTTTTCTGTGCTTTATTTTACAGCACTGAAAGCAGCAAATCCCATGTGTAGAGTCCGATCACAGCCAGCAGACCGCTGTGAAAGAAACGGGTCAAATGCTGGTCTCACATGCACCAGGCTCCGCCAGAGTGCCTGCCTGCCAGCTCCCAGCTAGTTGGGGCTGAATTCTGTTACACTCTCTGTGGCTTGTGGTTTTGACTTATCTGGGTAGACGGCATGTTTTGTGAAAAGGGACACCTGGGCGAAGGAGTGGGGCTTGATCGCCCTTAAATTAAAATTGCTACGTGACGAGATGGGAAAGCTGATTCTAGGCAGTACCCTGGGACTTGTCGCTGTGCTGGTTGTTGCCACAGGCTTTGTGTCCACTTGTGCTAGCATGACCCGTTTGCCAGTATGGGCTGTGGGAGAACAGCAGGCAGGACATAGCTGCCGTGAGCAGGAGTGAGAGAAGTGTGACAGCGCGCACTGTCACAAGGAAGAGAGGGTATTTTTGCACAAGACTAAAATGTGTGCAAAGCTTCCACCATACACACTTTCAGGCCATCTTGGCCTTGTCGAGGCTGAAAGAATGAGCTGATGCTGTGTCACATGCAGCAATACAATTCAGACAGCAATTAGCACTCTGAGTCAACAGTCAGTGGTGTTCCATACATGTTAGCAACTACGGCTGCTCCAGGGGTCAGGGCAGTTATACTGAGGGAAAGATCATAACATCTTCATCTTGTTGCAGTGCTATGGAGGGCTGTTGCCCTCCCAGTACAGGGTACTGGTGAGATGGACATTTGATATAGCCAGCGTGGCTGTTCTTGATATGTCGTAGAACCACAGAATCGTTTGAGTTGGAAGAGACCCTGAAAGGATCTAGTCCAACATCCCTGCAATGAAATGTCCTGCTGTCTGGATTTGAAACACTCTCTAACACCCTGAAAGACAAAAATACTAGTGCTTCAACTAGTATGCTTATTAATCACACTCATTTGCTTAGGGTAGGCAGGGTCCTGGGCCCAGGGGAATGAACAATGTGGCCAAACTCATTCATGTGCATGACTGGGGAGGTGCACTCCACCATACGCTCTCCAGAGTGAGCACAAAAAACAGCTTAGATTTTTCGTTTCTGCTACAGTAATATAAGTTATATAATATATAAGTTATATAATAATAACTTTTATTCTCCTGAGGTACGATTCAGCTTGGAGATCACCAAAATGATTCGTCAGCCAACCTCGAGTCTCTTCAAAACCATGGAATGTTGTAAAAATGCAAACATGTAAAGTGAGAAGACAGCTAATGCCAGCCTTTTGGTGGAGACTAGATTTAGGATTAAGACAGCTGGTGCCAGAGCATTTGCCTGTTAATGTTCCGAGGCTCTGGAATGCCTTGCAAGAGGATATCAGAGCAGCAAAATCAATTAGTGGTCTCAGAAGTGACATTAAGGGTTTTTGGTGACACGATCATTTTGTACTTGGAAGAGCAAATGTGATGGGCTGAGCTGCTAACTGAGAGAGGTGCTATGTCACTGCTACAGGGAAAAGAACAAACCACAGATTGAAAAAAAAAAGAAAGAAATGCAATTCTTCAGGTGACAATTAGCTTTTATGCTGTGTTTTACCACCTGGGAGTGGGGAAGAGGAAGGCAGGTGGTTTCAGCGCGACATGCATGGATTCACACCTGCCTGTTCAGATGAGTTATGACCAAGAGTTTACTTTTGGCTGGCCTTTGACGCAGACTGTGTGCCTGCGTGAGGGAGTCAGAGAGCATAGGACTTCCCCTCAGACCTCTGTCAGGGCGACGACTCCTTTTATCCAAACATATAAAATATATAGGATTACACGCCTGATTGCTTTTTCTCTATAGCAGATGCTGATCAGGGAGGGACAGAGGCCTTTCCTTTGCTGCTGAGCTGCACCAGTGGCTACTGCAAGCAGCTTGATTCCTTTCTGTTGCAGCTGATCAGCAGCAAAGCATATACTTTCCTGCAAGCCAGAGGGACTTCTGCTCAAAGACCTGTAAGGTTCAAAGGGATGTACTGCTCTACCATGTTGTAGCAGTCATTGCCTCACCTCAGAGGGAGAAGACCTTCTATCTCCCTTATGCATCTCAGTCCTGGTCCCATGGAACTGAGGAGGGGACACTTGCCACAGCCTCTCTTTGCCCCAGCTAACAGACTGAGACAGGACTCACTGTCAAAGAGCCATGAAATGGCTGTGGGATGATAACCTCTGCCCATTGGAGTTAAATACAAACCAGGGATTTCAGAATTTCGTACCCTGGCCCTAAGCCCCACCCCATACGCAGCAGGCCGTGCAGGACCAAGCCCTGCAGAAACATCACATCCATCCAAGTGCAAGCAGGCTGATGCTTTTGTCTTTATGTCAGAAGAGTAACACTTCAGTTCTCTGCTTGCCAGTTACCCTCTCAGCAACACGATGGCACTGGCACTGGCCAAGGGGCAGTGCAGCACTGGAACCTCTACAGGCATGATGCCTTGGAAGGATGCTCTGATAAACAACGATAACAATGATGACAATGTTTATACGGAGTAATAATTTACTCTATATACACTTCTACTTATTTCAGCAGGGCTGTGCATGTAGAGAAAGCACAGGGTGTCTGTTCTTCATTGTTTGTAAGGACCACTGATTTTTGGGGTGCGGTTAAATTTTAAACCAGGTACCACACAGGGGTTTTATCGGATGCTGTGCCCCTCATATCATACAAAGGGAAGAGCAGAGAAAAGATCACTGAAACGGCAGTGCCTTCCTTCTGGTGTCCTCCTAGGTAAAACCACTGCTAATGGGACAGCGCTTGCTGCTTTTGTCTGCGCTGCCAGTGTACTTTCACTGGGCCTCTGTGCAAAGGCAAAACACCTTTGGAGACTTCAGAGGAAAGAATGAAGGTTACAAATTGAAAGTGACATTATATGCAGCCTGGCTTTATCAAAGGTGAATTGTGCCCGAAGAACCTGATATCTTATCAAAGAACACTAATTGGTTTTCCCGGCAAAGGAAACACGGCTGAGCTATCTGGCTATCAGCAAAGCATTTGATATGATGCCACATGGGAAATTATTTGTTCAGAGGAGGTGATGGGGCTAGGTGGAATAATGGTAAGTGTGCTGAGGTCTGGCTGAGGGAGGGATGAATACAGGTAGTGTTGGGGTGGGGATGATCAGGCAGGAGAGACTCCTCGTGCACCTGCTGAAGGGGTGGTCTTGGGACTGACTCTACTTAACATTTTCATTAATAACCTTTACATGAAAGGTGGGAGTATGCAAATGAAACTTGCAGATGATGGTAAGTTTGGGAACATAGTTATTGTGGAGGAAGGTTGAGGTATGATACAGGAAGCTGTGTCTGACCTTGAGGACTAAAGAAACAGAAATGGGATGAAACTCAATACTGCAGAGTGCAAGGGCATGCACTTGGGGACTAATAACATGAATTTCCACTAGAAGCTGGCAGCTTATCAGCTTGAAACAAGCATAGAAGGGAAAGACCTAGGTGTATTAGTGCATCAGGGGGTAACTAAGAAGCAGAGATATCATGCAACCACAGAAAAGGCAAATGTGAGCATCGGGCATAAGAGTCGCAGCCTTCCCAAGGGACAGGAAAGTATTAATGCCACTGGAGAGGGCTGAGAGCCCCTCTGGAGCACTGCTGTCTGGCGTGGTTGAGAAAGATGAAGCCCCGTGGGTGCAGGTGCGGAGTCGAGCTATTAGGAGCACCAGGGGAGCTCTGACATCCATCACCCAGTGAGTGCCAGCCCAGAGGGCACGTGGCAAAATTCTTTAAATACGGCGGGATATAAACAGAAGAGGAGAAGAGAACATGAACCGAGATGAGGACAGTGCTGGCACGCCAACGAATTCAAAGAGAAACGTACAGGCCATGTGTTAGCACGGTGGCAGCTCAGTAAGGGGGACCCGGCCTGGAGCTGATGGAGGCATGGCCGTGGCCATTTGGAGCAGCTGCCCCAGCTTCCTGCCGAGGCCTCCAGCCATCAGCCTTGCTGTGCGCAGGGAACATCAGCCTCCATTTTAATTGCACAGCACCGTCACCCACAACTCAGAAACTACAGTCACAGTTTTGTGTCCATTTCCTTCAAACAAAGGTGTGGGGTTTTTTTTGTTGTTTTTTAATCTTTCCTTTTACCTTCTCTCTCCTCCCTCCCCCTATTTTTTTTTCTTCCCCCTCCAACACTGGTTGACATTTACCAGAACCCAGTGTGATTTAGTGACCTTGGGCATACTGTGCACTTTAATTTGTCAATTTGGGAAATTAATTTGTGGAAGAATGAGTGGGAGTCAGAGGTCAGGCGGCTGGAGCGCAGACCTGCTGACAGGTTGACTGTCCGTGGGGGGCTAATGAGAGCACACCACCACGCCAACGGAACAAAAGCAGACAGATTACACCGCCCGCTCGCCGCCGGCATCCAGCAACACCCGGCCCATTTCTGCCTCCGGCTCGCCTCGTGCTGCAGGCCGGAGCAGCCACCTGTGATGAAGGCACCAGTTGCAGGGTGTGAAGTCTTTTTGTGGTGAGGATGGGAGGTGCTCACCCCCAGTCCCAGCATGGGGAGGCTCCGTTTGGGTGCTTGATGTCCCTGCGTTTGCATCCTCCTGGAGTCTGGGCGCCATGATGGGGGATGAGCACTAGCAGTAAGAAACGTGATGGCTGCTGCTTGGCACCTCTCTGCTCCAAACTGTTCTCCCACTCAGCCTGTGGGACGTACACTGGGTAGGCAGATTCCTGTGGGTGCTTGCCATCCATCTGCGTGCAGCACGAGCTGAGGTTTGACCGCAAACAAGACCTGAGCGTGCTGGAGACAGATTGCATCTGCCTCCTTGAGGCAACCAAAATGCTGCATCACGCTCCGGCTGCCTCGAGCGCCTGGGCAAAAAGGA
Source organism: Bambusicola thoracicus (assembly GCA_002909625.1). Classification (NCBI taxonomy): domain Eukaryota; kingdom Metazoa; phylum Chordata; class Aves; order Galliformes; family Phasianidae; genus Bambusicola; species Bambusicola thoracicus. The sequence goes on from PPHD01016289.1 coordinate 12,187, forward strand.
GCACGCTTTGGATGATGACGAATGCTTTGCAGTGCCAGCAAGTCCCCGAGTTCTGCCTTGGAAATGAGCGAGGAGCAGTCAGGAGGCATGGCTGAGCCAGCCCTGAGGTAAGACTATGCTGGCAGGGCCACTGAGGAAGGGCCCCGATGGGGCATACAGCTGCGTGCTGCAAGGCTGAAGTGCCAGTGGCTGTGGAAGAGGACAGCTTCTGTGCCTGAGTTCAAAAGCTTTCTTGTGGGCCAGATTCAGCATGTACAGAACACTGGGCAGGGGGAAGAGCCTGCCTGTTGTGCTCTGGTAAAAACAGCTGGCTCTACACACATGAGGCCCAGGTAGGCTTGAAACGGTGCTCCTCACTGAAAAGTGCTGGCTAAAATGTGAGGCACTGCTGGCTGTTTAGGGAAGGGAGCATGGCAGGCTATGAAAGGAACCTTTTCCCACCCACACTAGATAAAAATAAGGAAGAATATTTCCCCAAGGCTGGCAAGTAAGGTCACCACAGCTGCCCGCATGCTTTGGGGTTTGCACTTGCATTGGGGCACAGCACCTGGAATCTCACAGTTTGAGGACTGAGCTCAATCTCCAGAGTTTTCAGAGCTTTAGCTGATCCAGGACATCTGCTGAACCTGAAGGTGAATCTGAGGGATGTGTCAGGCATATCACATAACTGGTAGTACCCATGAAGGGAGCCTTGGCTTCCACACCTCCTGTGCACCACTTGAGTGTTACGTCCACTTCAGCAGTTATCTGCCTGACTTTAGCAGCTGTCACTGTCATGGTGAGGTGCTTCCAGTTGTGTTTAGAAGAACCGTGGGATGCCCCATCCCTGTTCCAAGCCAGGTTGGATGGAGCCCTAGGCAGCCTAATCTGGTGGACGGAGTCTCTGCCCATGGCAGCAGTTGAAACTGGATGATATTTAAGGTCCCCTTCAACCTAAGCCATTCTATGATTCTATGCTTTGTATTTCCACGTTTCCCTTGGTCCCACCACATTCTGACTGCTCTCAGCCACGTGTCTGCTCCATCCACACTGGCTGATATGGCTCTGCATTGTGGTCCTCACCATCAACATCCTTCCTCTTCTTACATTTCACTGGCTCTTGCTACTTTCCTGAGCTTCTAAGGTTTTCAGGAGATCTGTGACTCATTAGACAGCTCAGGGGATGCAGTGGCAGGGACAAAGTGAGATGAGGCAGACAAGGGGATTAGAAGAGGACCAGGAGAGGGACTTTCAGGGACTAACAGGAAGACGAGACTTTGCAGATCTCATCTTGCAAATTTCTGTAGTCTGTGCAACTTGCAGCATTACCCTTTTCTGCTTTAAAACCCGGCTCCCATGTTCCATTTTCCTTCTCAGAGTAGGGCATTCCCAACATACCATACTCCCAACATACCTTGTCCATCACTTTGCAGCAAGTAGTAGGAAACTCGTATGCTTTTTTTTGTGTGTGTGTGAAGATTGAGCATCTCAGTAACTTATCAATTGTTCCCCCTTCGTTTCTCAGACCCTACAAGGCTATCCTGGTCAGCAGCAAGTGGCCTCAGGCCCCAGAGCCATGGCTGCTCTGGGGTTGCTGTGCAAAGGATCTCATTGCTCAGCTGCCTGCACGCACAAGTATTTTGGGTACAGGCTGGGAGGGGTGCACTCAACTCACCTTTTCAGTCCTATCAGAGGAATAAAGAGCAAGGAAGATTCTTTGCATTCTTTCATCCAGTAAATTTATTTCACCTCTAACCTGACTGCACCATTGTGAGTTGGAAGTCTCATTACCTTTTGTCCCTTTTTTATTAACCTGGGCTTTCCCAGAGACAGGCAGGAATGAGATGAGCACATAACACACACTTGGGTTTGGTGGCAATGCTGAGAAATAGAAACAGCAGTGCTTTGAGTCTACTAGTCGGAATTTTTAACATGTCTAAATATAGGCTTCATATTGTTTTGAAGCTGCAGATACCATTTGTTTTGATTCCGGCCCTTTAAATAAGAACAAAGGAAATCTGGAGGGAGAGCGAGCTTAGTTCAAGGAATGAAGGTAAGAAAACCTTTGTGTTTTTTAGCTCAACAGCAAGGACAGTCAGAGGGAATATAGGATCTGGGGGCTCAAAGCCTCTGGCTGGGTCTCGCTTTCATAGACTGCACCATCTCCCCTGAGAGCCCTCATCAAAGCATGGCTCTTACTCCTTCCTCCCTTCCCAACCAGCCTTCTTCCTAACCTTTTATGAGAAAAGCTGGAGCTTCCTGGCCAGTCCAGCCTCAAAAATGGAAACATCTCTGCTTTCTGCTGCTCTGGTAAAATGTTCTTTATTTTTAACCAGGGGGACTTAGTGTAAATAAATAAAATCAGAAGTCAGACCCCATCATGAGGCAGCAACTCAAGTTACACATCCACAGCAAGCTACTGCTCGGTGCATTTTTGAATTCAAGCTGGTTAGCCTTATGTTTAGGGAGGATACTACTGGGATGCGGATGGGGCCTCTTTTCTGCTAACGCAGGATTAGTCTCCTTGGATATATTTCTGGCCCGTTTCACAGCCTTGTGCTGCACAGCCTTCATCTTGGTTTGAAACGGATCCCCGTGTCAGTGGCCCGTCAGGCTGTCTCTTGGCCTGTAAGTCAGCCTTCTGGATGCAGCAGTTGTGGCCGTAAGCTCTTCCATTCCTGAAATAGCTGCCCATCCATCCAGCCTCCTGCAGCAGCTCTTCACTGGATCCAGATAAGGTTGCAGTCTGGCTATTTCTCCCTCCCTACCCTGCCTTCCCTTCCAAGACTGATCAGCAGCTCCTCTATCGACACCAGCAGCAAGTGCTGCATTTCTGCAGTTGCTTACCTCACTGTGACATATGAAAACCTCACTGAGGGCTAGCCTTCAGAACAAGGTGAACTTGAAGAAAATTTCTGTACTATTTTAAAAGAAACCTTATGTATCTTGTTGTCTATGGCCATTTATCTCCCGGCACTGTGTCACATCTGTACTTTTCTTCATCTTGAGATGCTGAGTCCTGCCTCGTTGATTGAGTGGGTTAGAGCTGAGTTGTAGCACCAGAACATGGTACAGATAAACAGTGGCTTGAGGAAGTACTGCCATTTAGTAACAGAAGTTGTTCTCTAGAACTAGGATGCTATTATAAATGAGCAGTATGTAAAATACAATGGAGTTTACTGATCTACACCACCCACACAATAAATAAGCAACCCTCATGCTCAGGGAGGCTGCAAAAGTTGAGACCAAAGAGGATGAAGGCACCAGTGAGGCAAAATGAAGAAGGGCTCATGGATAACAGCTACAAGAATTCGGCATGGAGGAGGTTCCTATGAGCTCTACAGTGTTCATTTAGGTGCTAACTCCTTCCTTCTTCAGCCATACCAATAATCAAAGACTGAAAGACTAAAAACCATCACCAGCAGAGTGAAGTCTCTGTTGAACAAACAACCTCTTCTAACTGCTGAATCTTG
>PPHD01016290.1:0-15637 GCA_002909625.1 Bambusicola thoracicus
TCAGTCCATAATCATTCCTTCCCCGATACATGCCGATGTCAATCTCAATATTTAAGTCAGCTGTTCTAATTCTGTTCCCTCCCAGTTCCTTGAACCCTTCACTGAGAATGGCCTTGGTTCCTTACATTGCTTCTTAGCAGCAACTATAAACAGTGTGTTACCAACATTGTTTTCTCCTAGAACCAAAAAAAAACCATTATACCAGACACTGAAGAAAACAATTTCATTCCAATTGGAACTAAGACACCAGGACCTAAATAAATAGCCTTCTAAAGATTAAGAGCTTTTATTAAATTAGCCCTACAGCCAGCAGATGAAAGATGGGAAGAAAATGAGGAAAAATCCCTCTTAATCTTGGAATACAAATTGCTCTCAAATTTGACTGCTAAGCTCTTTGACAGTTCTTCTCCAAGAATTAGCTGCTTCAAGAAAACAACTACTCATAGCTTACTCCAAGGACATCATCCTACTACAGCAGTCTCTCATGTACTTCATCACTGAAATAATTTGTAAGATTCTGAAAGAGCACAGTTGCCAAGAGCATCCCAATCCTTTGATATATACTTTGATATCACAGCAGAACAGAGAAAGGCATTTCTGTGCAGTTCAATAGCTTCTGGAACTGCTCACCAGAAGCATCTTGCATAAACAAGTTCCTACATATCATAACCTCCAATGGTCTATGTAAACACTTAACAACACAAGAGCAAGCAGAAAACCAGAGTAATCAGATAACCTGAATAGTGCAAGAGATAACATTACTGCTGGAGTTGCTGGCCTATTCGAAAATCAGCTAGAACTGAAGAACATTTCCACATACCAAAAAAAAAAAACAACAACAAAATCAAACACCATATACAGGGAGTACGTCTTCTTGGAATACACATATGTACCAGGCACAGCTAAACTCACACTCAGCAGAAAAAAAAACAAAGAGCTAGCTTTAACCCTTCCAAATATCTTACACTGAGTAAAATTTCATAAAGCATTTTTTCTCCTAAAGCCAATTCATTGACATTTTGCACAAAAAAAAAATTGCAGAACTCATATATGGACCCCAAGTCCATGCTCTTCAGTAAGATGCATTTTCTGATTTATTCCATATCATGAATGACACACACAACATTTAAGGAAGATATTCACATCTGCACACTTCAATTCTATGATTGTTTTCAAGTACTGAATATCTGGATATATTCATTCAGTTCTAGGCTAGCTAAGTTCTAGGGTGGACTTTCTATATTTTTTTCTTTTCTGTAGAAGATTATGGAATAAAAGAAAGAACTCTCTACATTCCCTCAGAATGGGAGTTCTTGCATGTTTTGATTTAAGTAGTACTGTCATCCAAATCCAACTACCTAAACTAGTGAGGTGACAGGGTGTGCCAGTACCAGCCTTCTCACTTGCTGAAGGCCAGGTTACCTTGACAGCAAAGCAAACAGCTGCCTGCAGAACTGGAGAAACAAATAACATAGCAAAAAACTAAGGAGCAAGGACATTAGACTATATAAATCCCTGAAAACAGAGCAAGAACTTTTTTTTTTAAATCACATCCAGGTTGGAACTGGAATTTGAAACATGAATTTGAATATCTCTTATGAGAATAGGAAAGAAGTGGCAGAAAAAAACACATTTTGATCGAACTACTAAATGAATACAGCAGAAGAGATGGGATTTATTATAACTTAGCTGCTCCTACCAGCTCAGAGACTGAATATTTATGTGAAAACTGGCCTATTCACATCTTAAGTCAAACAAATGCATACCTTATAACTAGTTCAGATTTCCTCATATATAAATATACATAAAACCAAGAACCGTTCTCTTTACAAAGACTGTACAAGCTGACTGCACAACATTGTTACTGGCAGTGCTCCCATTTCAGAGGATTCATTCAATACCCCAGCAGATAGTTTACATTAATTTCATTTTTTGTTTTCCCACCCCTTTATACTTTTATGGAATTCTCCAAGGGATGTTCCAGTCCTTTTGTGTAGTGTTGCACTCCAGCTGCAAAAGGGCCAGCGTATGTGAATACTTGAAGGGTCACAGGGTCAGAAGAAATTGGCTGCTTCTGCTCTTTCACTCTTCTCTGAGAAACTGTTCTACACCTCATCACTGAGAAATACACCTCCCACGATCGTTTTTGCCTAATGCAACCAAAACACACTAGTAGAGAGTGCGAGGTACTGGAAGGATGAGGTCACATTCCAATCAAACAGATGTTGAAAAGGAAAAAGAAATCACCTTTAGAAAGACCTTGGGAAAATAAAATCATTTCTATTCATGCTGCCTGTAAAGATGTGCTTTATAATCAGTGGAATAAAGTCAGGGATCGAAAGCTATCTGTCTGCATTTAAGCATAACAAAATATTTCCTATGTGTAAATTCATAATTGTGGTAATATTTCTAGCAGTTCAGAAATAATAACACCAGAAACTGAATTCCATGATTCAGCCATTTGACCTGCATAGCAACAGCGAAAGCAATGGATAGTTTCCCCCTTACTCTTATCAATGTGCCTCAATGTTGGGGAAGCAGGTTTTCAGAGATTCCCACCCCTTCAATCCTATGTCTTCATCGTGGTATTTTCTTAGACATGACTCAATAACATTTACACTAGCAGCTTCTAACTTAGGTAGCAGAATAACATCTCCACTTACTCAGACGGTGGTGAGGCACTGTCCAGAGAAGCTGCAGATGTCCCTTCTCTGGCAGTGTTCAAAGTCAGGCTGGATGGAGCCCTGGGTAACCTTTATTTAGTGGTAAGTATCCTTGCCCACGGCAGGAGGGTTGGAATGAGATTATCTTTAAGGTCCCTTCCAAACCAAGACTTTCTACAATCACATAAAAATAGTAGCAACTAATCTCAGCAATAATCTGAGCAGATTTATGTTCAACAATATAAATAAGTGCAAGTAGATCTATCTACTCTTCAGCACAAATTCATTCATTTTTCACTAGACTAAGGAATGTGGCACCTTTTATCAGCAGCCTTTAGAGGAATATTTGTACTATTTGTCTTGAGTTGTTCTCTTGGCTTTTGTCTACAGTATTTTAATTATGCTGCCATACCCAAAATATATTTTTCTTATGTGCTGGATCTCAAACACTTGAATATATACAGAATTTGTGTTCACGCTACTAACTTACTAATTCTAGAGAGCTCTCTATATGAAGCCATTAGAAACTTCATTTTTGTTCAGTTATGCCAGTAGTAATAGTTAATAGTCAACACAAAACCTACACTTTTGTCGACTTCCAACCTGAGGGGAACAAGATAATGACCATTAAAGTAGTACTTTACTGAAGGAGGGATTTTGATTTTGTTTTTTGTTTTGCTTGATTTCTGGTTTTCTACAAGTTTGGATTAAAGACTGCAACTTCCAGATCTGGGTGCATATTTCTCAATCTATCTGGATGCTAAACTTACATATACCTTAAAATGGAGGGAGGGAATTGTTTGACATTCACTAACAGAATGCCTACGTATACTCAAAACCACAGACAGAGAGATTTTAAGTACTAAAGTTTGGCTATCAGGTAGACTAAATGTTCAGAAACTAGTCAAAATTGAGTAGAAATTCCCCTGCTCACAAACGACAAGAATACTACAGTAATGAAAATACATATATCAGTTTGCTAACAATGTAATCCACGAGACAAGCAACACGCCAAATCAATTTCCAAGGCTCAAAAAGCAAATGGAGGCTGAAGCTTATACTTCATAGCTGCTTTTGCAGTGTGGTAGATGAAGGAGCGCTCATTAGTTACACCGGTTCAGACACTGACATAGTAATTTCTAGTTGTGAAACAGCAACAAGACTCATTAAAAGGTGGTATCTTAAAAATGCAATAGCTGTTTTCACTTGCACATAGTATCCTGTCACTGACAGTGAGAAAATATCTCCAGTGAGACCAGAAGATTTTCTAGTGTGGTAGTACTAAGCGTTACTGCACAAAATACAGAGAAGTTAAGAAAGGAATTTCTGATAGTTTCTACTAGTTTGAAGATATTCAGTTGAAAACGCATTACAGACTCAGCTACATCAATTGAAATTATCATCCATTTAAATAAGTCATGGAAAAATAAAGCATCTTCTACATTGACCCAGTCAAAGTACACTAACAACTATTTTGTGGCTGCAGATGATTTAGGTTTACTTAAACTGAATCTCTATACAGGAGTTTCAGAGCTTCCCAACTTTTTCTTTCTTATCAGCTTGTAAAGGTATCTTCTGAAAAGGTAGATAATTTTCATTATCACTTATACTAGTTTGGATTAATTATTCCCCCTGATTTTGAAATAAATCAGCAATGATATAAAACCCAGTGGAAAAAAATAAACACTGTTTGAGTACTTTTTTGTCACTTAAGAGGGTTATATAAGTTACTATATAAAAAATGAAAAAGCAGACACATTCTATTCTTCTCCCTGTATTTCTGGTAAGTTGGCAACTGCTCAAGAATGATCAGAGAATGGTCTATTTCTCAAGGACCTCTGGAGATTATTATAAGTTAAATCACAATCTTAGGAAAATGCCTAAAGCATTCAAAAACAAAATAAAAATCTTCCTTTAAAAATAATAAAAGAAAAATAATAAGTGTTCTGCACTCCAAACTGGCTGAGAGGCAAAGATACTATTAACAATGATTGGAGGAAATTTTGAGATACTCTACACTGACAAAGACTCAGACAAGGCTGAACTTCTGCCAGAACAAGCACACTTCATCTGGAAGAGGAAAAAAATGAAAACAATGCCATTTGTAAGCAAAAGTAAAACAGTACAATGGTTCAGTGGTATAAATGAGACCAAATTAGCAAGCACAGGGTTGAAAAGGATGGCTAGAAGGGGAAGAACAGCTTAACAGCCCTCAAAGTTTCCCATAACCACATAAACATTAGAAAAAGTCCGTAAGTCTGAAAGTGACAACTTTACAGTATTTTTTCCATACTGTTAATCATCATTTCCTTATCAGAGGGACAGAAACTAAGGCAAAGGAAGCATCAGTGCAGGCTAACTTGTTCTCTGCTCTGTGACACAGCTTGTTCGTAGAATATTTATAAATGGGATATGAGTGGATGGAATGTAATTCAGGTAGCTAGGGGCTGGTATTTAAGGCACCCCCATCCCCAGCATCTGTGCTAGCACTGACTTCAGATGATTCTGCTAATTATGGACTGGCTGTACATTTATAATCCTTAGGATTTAACCTCTTTAGTTCATTCAAAGTTTAGTTCAAAATTCATTAACAATTATACAGCAAAAAGGTTCTCCATCTTATCATAAATTCAATCCAATACCTTCATGTACATAGAAACTACACTGTGCTACAGTGTTTGGCAGCCAAATTACTGAAATCTGGATCTTAATTCCCCCGTGTTAGTGACTGTGACACAAACAGACATGAAAACATTCTCACAACAGGTCTGTGAGAAGACCACTCATGGTCATCATACAATGCTCTAGCATAGAATCATCTTTTGGGACATTGATTTATTTCGGTGTTATTGTTATTACGACTTTTAGCATAAGACACCCATCTAATACATCAAAGATTAGAACAATTTCTTTTAACAACTCCGAAACAGCTAGTTTGGCCTTGCACGTCAACGTCTAAGTAACATTAATTAGAACGCAACTGATAAACATGAATATTCATTACTAGTTCTGTTAATGTTAAAATCATTATGTATATGCATCACAGTATGAGATATAAATACACAGACTGTCTGCATACAGTTTCTACTGCACGATGGTCAAGTCATTTGAACTAGATTAATACAATTCTGATATCTCTTCTTGACTCCTGTGTAATTTCGCATAGTAGAAACAGATAGATGGAAGTAGGATGGGTGAAGTAACTGCTTAATAGCATTGCCTTTCTGATATTAATATATTTGATTATCCATTGGTGTGAATGTACAAAAATATAACAGGCACATTTATCCTTCCATTATTTCCAAATAAGTTTCTTCAAATTACTGTGTCCATTCAGGAAATTCCTGATTTCCTGCAGGGGAAGTGCAATACTAGATAAAGGATGCAGCTATAATGTAGTAAACATTATAGTGTCTCCATTAAGAATATACAGAAAACAATTATTTTTTTTATCTGTTATTAAGGCTATTACTTTCAAACACTTAATTTTACAACTACAGGCCAAATTAGACTTATGAAAGGACAGAAAGGAGCCTGCAAAATAATTAGTTATTTCCATACAGTTGCTTAATTGCATGACATTTTTGTTTTGGAAAATTTTTCAAAATCAGTAAAATAATGCCTTCTTGTCAGAGCATTAGACAGGCTTTTATACTCCAGGACAAACTTCTTACATAAAATTGAGATACTGGAAATAAAATAGTCGTGATATTTGCTTTCTTTTGGAATTTGAGTTGCCTATATACAGAAAGAAATCTTGCAAGAAATGTATCTGGAAAAAGAAATCTTGCAGGACAGTTTACTTCACCCACTTCTTTGTTTAAACAAAGTTTATTGTCTTTATTTCTCACTGCTTTTGTACAAGTTGATGAACCGAGTGATATTTTCCCACATTAAGCCCTTATTTGTTTCATGTCCATGTTTCATGGATTATCATCAGTGTAGGTTAAGTAACAACAATCAGAAATTATGATACTAAATATTTTGCCAAGTAGCTTAAGTGAAGGTCTGAGGAGGTGAAAAAGCTGGAAGAGAAACACTCCTCAAACATTCTCTCTCCACTTCTGCCTGCAGCAGTGCATCACAAGGCGTTGCTGTTGTTAATAGCTTCAATAGAATTTTATTTCAGTATCTACATGTTTTTTGCTATCCCTGGGACATTTAACACTACAACTTTCTGTACATCTGTGCATGTGAGTCAAATGTGACTGTTCAGTCCTTCTACATTTGAATTTAAACCTGTTTTGTCCTTCTGCAAGCATCTTTTTCATCACAGATGTTTAAGAAAACATGAGGTAATACTTTTAGTTATTTCCCTAACACATCACACATACAGAATTATGTGTATCTCAAATGTATCTTCCTTGACAGCAATACAGAAATGGAACTGGATGCAACTGTCGTGCACTGCCACTGTTCTTTAGAAAATTAATTGCTCACCTTATTTATAAAATTAGATAAATACTTTCAACTCCAGAATAAGTGGTACTGTTCTCTCCCCTCTATGTATGTATATAGAGAATAAATTGTAATATTGAGCTACACAAATACGTGGGCTTGCCAATCCCCAAAATACATCATGTCAAATAATTTGAAAGCGTCAAATAAAGAATAGCTTCCAACCTTTCTGATTCACCTAATAGATAGAAGTTTTGATCTTCTCATCTAATGGACCCTTCACAAGATCCACAGCAGCTTCATTACTGTACCTTGTAACCTACAAAAGCCATCTGTATCAGTTAGCAAGGTAGATTGGCATCACACTGCTAGACACCATGTGACAAAAAAGTCTTCATCACTAACTACAGCTGATCAAATATACCACAGCAAACTGCTTACTGAACCTAGCATGAGCTATGACTTAATAACAATTTGAACTGCTTACACCGCAGCGTGAGTGTATATATTGGTTCCTGGCTGATTCATTCAAGTATGAGAATGCTCAGCCAATTTGGATGATGTCACATAGGACCTCAGAGAATTTTCAGTTGTGTCTTTATGAGCAGCTGGGGTAACATACTATACATACTGCCTATGAAGTCTCTACAATCTTAACCCTGATGCTGCTTCTCAATTCCATTATATAGAGGCAACACCTGAACACAGATGAGAATTCAAATAAGAACTTAATTCGGATGTTCTCTTCTGTGAAAAGAAACAAAGAGTGTTCTCAAGTTTGTTAATTTAATTATTTACAAATATTGCTTTGGAGAAGGAAAAGAACGCTATGGGAAAATTCTTGAGTAAACATCACTGAACATAGCAACCTGTTCGGTATCTGGCTAAGCATAACATGCCACAGCAAGTCACGTTATCCCATCTTCACTTCTGCTTCCAGGCAATTAGGCAACTATGGTTCCAAAAGACTCTTGTGACCAACACATGATGCTGACACAAACATACTACCTATAATTCAGACAGAAAATGCACTTTGAGATTCTTATTTAGTGAAACATGAAGCACAGCTTCCTGAATATAGCAGGTCTAAAGAAACAGTTCATTCTCTCAGATTTAAGTTCTGCTAGATTTTAGTTGCAGAACAGAATACAGAAACACACACAACAAGCATAGACAAACATACACGTTCTCCAAAAGTATGACTTAGTCTTCTGTCATATATAACACAAACAAAAGCAGTATCTTTTCCAGCCATAATACAACCAGAAGCCTCAGTTTTATATGTGCATTTCTTCCAGTACTTAACTGTGACTGTCATGAGTCAAAAACAGTGTATTCTCTTTGACCTTAAACCTTAAGCTTGTATCCAGAAGAACACAAGTGCTTCAGTCTATGATGCAGCCTTCCTTAGCAGGTATGCATAAAAGAGCATGTAGTACTTCTCGTTATTTAATCTGCTGTTTATCAGGAGATAACAGCCAAATACCTGGCAATGTGCTTCCAAATATATGATTACTTGATCATATGGAATTACTATTTTAATTAGTAGTTACAAGCACCCAGTAAATAATATTTCTGCTAAGGCTTAAATTAGGTCACTTAGTGTGGACACTATCAGAAGGGTTGGTACCATGCCTCTAAGTGCCACAGGACACAGTTAGAAAACAAACAAAAAAAAAAAAAAGGAAAAAACCCCTTGCTAAAGGTTGCTATCATGTAAAAAAGGAAACAAGTAGATAGTTCTCCTAGGAGACATGTTGATTTGTTGATAAAACTGAAGGTATATCCTTAAGGAAATGAATGTTTTTCCTATTGAAGGTATAGAAATATATTCTGTACTGTCACATGTACGTACCATCATTTGTGGAAAAGATTGATAACATACCAGGCATAGATACAACTAAATTCATGTTGCCAAGCTTCCCCCTTCGGTCTCAGAGAAGAGGTAATCAAAATAAAGATACCTTGTACAAAGCAGGAAAAGGATTTCCAGAAATTTCCTCACGTTCGGAAACGCACTGCAGACAAAGCAAGTCCCAAATAATCACTAGTAAAAGCAGTCATGAGTACATTTTATAGGCTGTACATACATCCTTACACTGCTTTATAATTTCCTTGCATTTCGGTTGACAACTCCTAGCAGATGAACTGACAACATTTAAGAAGGGTATGAGAAAACACAAGTCTGATGAAGCTGGAGGAAGCAGTAGTTTCAGAGCTTGCACCAGAATTTTATGAATGACAGCATATTTTGACAGAATGAATTGCAGGATTAATTAATAATGTTGCGTAGCTAATAATTAATCTCTTTCAGATTTGGCATTGTCTTACTCAAAGAAAAAAGATGACTTTAGGACTGAAAATACAGGTCATGAAAGTATGAAAAAGACATGGTTTAGGGAGTCCTTTCAGGATTTCCATCATCAGAGGCAAAGAGTTGTGCAAATTCACTGAATAGCTTCTTTTCCTTATAAAGATATAGACAGCATTAGCTCAAATAGTCTTTTGCTTATGACTCCTTTTCTCTCACCTCAATTCAATGCTTTAGAAAAGATATAGCATAATTCTCTCCTTGTCTTCTTGGCCTTGAATCTTTTTCCAATGAAGTCACCGGCAAAATTCCCATTGAGCAGAACAGTGGGAATCAAACTTTAATTCCCCATTAAGACTGTCACATTTAACACTACCTTCCTTGTCTCTCATCATTTGCCACTGATTATTTGGGGCAACAAATGTTCTTTTTTATAAAAAACCTGCTGCTTTCCATCTTTGGTGTCAGAAATAATGAAATAAACCATGCGTAAGCCTCAGAGATATCTCACATAAATAAACCACATAAAAGTAAAACTGGGATTATTTATTTATTTCACATTTTGACACTGTTTCACTATCTTAGAAGAATATTAATCTTCAGCAAACTAAGAGTAAGGTAATAATCCTGGAGGAATCATACCATTATAAGATAATGGCTGGATTTTCAGTTAATGGACCAAGCTGAAGACAAGGGCAGTTAACACTATAACAAACTACAGTAATATAACCAATTTCAAGGGGATTATTGCTATCATAAACTCTATTAAATGGTTTATAAAAGCAATGGCTTGGGCTATTTTTTCTTTTTTTTTTTTTTTTTTGTTACATGAAGTAGAGTGAATGAGAGTCTGCTTTGTTAAATAGGTTGTTTCCAACCAATTTTCTAAGCATTTAGGACACAGGGAATGCTTCAATAGTTGTATAATGAATATTTTAAATGCACCAGAGGTTATTCTTTGTCCAGTGGGTGGGGGAAAAGCCATTAACTCTTATGTGATCAGATTTCAATGAAGCTGGTCTGTAACACTACGTAGAAAAAAGGTACCAAATTCAGACTGCACTCAGTTCTACCACAAGAGCCCATCACTTGATCATTTAAAAAAAATCTCAATCTGCCATCTGATTACATTACAAGGTCAAAGGAGAAAAAAAAATATGAAGAGACCTGCTCAGCACTCAGTTTTACAAGTAAACTAGATTAGTAACTGCCAAGGAAAAAGTCAGACTGTATTCACTTCTGTACTTTGACTACACAACAGAAATAAGAGTTTACCTCACTTCCAGATATTACGCACATTTTCTTCAACTGATAACTTTCTACTTAAAAGAATTAATCTAAGATGGAAGTCATTTATTCAGAAAACACATTTCCAGCAGGCTTAATAGTAATTCCAACTTCAGCAACCAATCAGAAATTCTCAATTCCCATTCCATCTAAACATAAGATGCCAAAATTAACAAAATACTGGAGAAAAGAAGGGAGAAGAGATAAGGGTAATATGAGATATGGGGGGGAGAAGTATGTGAAAAAAAAAAATCATACAAGGAGAGAAATACGTAGTGCACTGAGCCTTTACTATGTACCAACTAATGCTTGAGCTACACAGATAAACATTACATTACATACCACGGACACAATGTTAGCTTATTACCACATTATACCACAGATGCAACTAGCAGCAGAGTGGTCTTTCATTCAGGGAAGCATTCAGGGAACTACCAGACTGTGCAACATTATCCTAATGGCCTTCATAACATGTGTATCCTTCATCCAGAAAATGACCTGAGTTTACCATAGGACTACACCTCTTCATTCCTCCACTCCATTATGTAGGATCTCTGTTTGGTTTACTGTGGTTTAAATACGCACCTTGAATAGCACCATTTAGGCATCACAATGTAGACTAGTATAGCTTTAAATCAGTTTCTAACATATAATCAGAGACAGAATTTGAGAAAATACTTGTTCATTAAGAGAGAATTAATAGCAGGATGGAATGATAAGGCCTGAAGTTACTTAAATAACTACTTGTACAAAAAAAAGCCCTGAAAAACTAAAGGTTCCTTGTCTGTGGACACAGTGAATTGAGTGCAATTAATCATGTTCTTTTGTGTTATCTGTGACTCAAATATTTCCTTAGAGTGTCTATTTGAATAGCTGCATCAGAGAACATAAGAAAATGTCATGCTGTTCCAAAAGGGCAATCATCAAAGTGGGATACATAAACATGAGCATAGACTGTCAGATGCATGGTGCCTCTTTGCTTTCTGCAGCACTGGTAAGACCTCAGCTAGAATATTGTCTGTCAAGGGAGATGTGGCTCAACAGCACGGCAACACAAGTTGTCACTGGTTCAGAAGATGTGACCAAGAAGAAACAATAAGACTCATTCAATTTAAGAACAGGAAGGACTGAGGGGAAAAAAAAAATCTTCAAATACAAATCTCTCTCAGAAAGAAAAGAAAATAGTTCTCCATATTCATACTCAAAAGGCTAAAGTGATAAGCTTAATGAAAACTCTGGAAGCCTAGGACCCTAAGTCTTACTCTGATCTGTCACATGACCTCAGATGTGTTTAAGGCTGTTTAATCCATTAGCCTCAAAAATATCCCCTAAACTTGGGCACAAGATTTTTTTTTTTCTTGAGCCTTAATATACAAAACCCACCGCCCTCTACTGGTAACTAATTCTTGTTTCAAGTAAGTCATAACATTAATAATTACAAGCATTCAGATATTTTATCCACTAGCTTTCTCTACATCTAGTTTACTTGGCATAAGCCTATTGACAAAGCATCAGCAATGTGAATTTGCTGATTCGATACACTTTCAGGAAATAAACATATTTTCCTTTTCTTCCACATAGCAAATAAAGATGTGGATGTAAGAACACATGCACTGAATTCTAACTTCTCACGTTAAGTAATATATCAGTAAGAGTAACAATAATATGCATGAGAAGTACTTACTTTCTTAATCAGATAATAGTTTCTCATCTTTATAGTGAAGTTAGAAATATTGAAATTAGACCTTTAAATTAATTTAATAATCAGGATAACAGTTCACTACATATGCCATAGAAGTTAAATATCATCAGTTGTACAGCTTTAAAATCCATTTATTGCCTTCCTTGCGCACTCATTACATAGATTCTTTTCTGTGCCAATGTTATTTCATTTCAGAATCCTTCACTGTAGGATTTTCTTCCTGCTCCTGAAGTGGTTAATCCAAATCCTTGGTAGATTTAGCACATTAGCCTTCTGGCATCCATTTCAGACCTCCTATTAACTTTGACTTCTGTCCTTTCGTGCTTCAAGCCTTATACCCTAAAAGCTGCTGTATAAAAACTTCACACACTCCTATATCTAAAACGTAAGTAATATTTTAAAAAAGATTTAACTAATCTGTTCTAATTTCTTTATCATTTTAATTCTAAGAGACTCAGTTGATTCAAACGGAGATCATGTGTTCTATGATGCCACTCTTCATTCTAGTCTAAGCAGAACAAGAGACAAGCATTCCTCTTAGCCAGGACATTAGGAGGACAAGGGATGGCATTCACCACTTTTATTCTTCCTCCTAAAGAGGAGTCCCTCAGTGATGCCATGCTCTTCCACATTTTGTGTACTCAGCCATATACTGACATGCTGTAAAATAAAATAGAGGGAAATACTACTCACATTTTCAAGGGTAAATTCTAGCACACATAATACACTCACTCACTAGCAGCCCTAGCAATTGGACTCAGTAGTAGTCAGCTTCCTTCTCCCAACGGAATATCAACATGAAAGATTTCTTTTTGAAATAGAAGGTATATTCCTCTTTCTCATAAGTTCCATTTTATTATTTTCTCATTTTTAATGCATTCTTTTGTATAAGTTTACTCTGTCCAAAAGGCTATTTGCTATTTCTTGAACTGAAAGTGTCATTAGTATGCTGGTTACTTCGTCTTTTTAATCATAAAAATGGATTTAACCCCAGTCA
The DNA here is from genome assembly GCA_002909625.1 of Bambusicola thoracicus. Taxonomy (NCBI): domain Eukaryota; kingdom Metazoa; phylum Chordata; class Aves; order Galliformes; family Phasianidae; genus Bambusicola; species Bambusicola thoracicus. Next base: position 13,359 of record PPHD01016290.1, read on the forward strand.
CAGCAGTACCCCTCTGGAACACCTCATCACTGGCTGTGATCCTTTTCAATTATGGACTGTGAACAGGCACATGAAATTCCCTCTTTTTCTGTACAAGATAGATAGCGCACAGTTAAAAAACTCCTTTGACTTTACCAGTATTGATTAGGGGAGATCTGGACCATTCCCATGCTGCCTTACATCCTGTATATCCTAACCGCCTCACTGGCTGTACATCTATATTTCACTGCAATCTGATTACAGCAGACAACTGACTCTTGATTCTCACTACTATGATTTCAAGGCAACAAGCAGTGAGGAACATATGGCACCACTGCTAAAAGACTGGGATTTTTGAGCCTTCTAAGGAAGCAGCCGACCTCTGACATGCAATTGGTAATTTTCTGACTTTTAGAATCTCAGCAGTCTATACTGCATAAAAACTGTCAGCATAACAACCTGTATACATGCAGCATAACATCTTTCAGTAACACTGTCAGGAGTCACCATCCACACTTCTGCTGAGAACAGCCAAACTATCACACAGAGTTATACACTAAGATAACATGGGAATAACAGACAGTATTTCTCACCAGAAATACCAGGGTGAAAGAAGGCTTCACCTTGATTTTCAAGGTGCACAAAGATTCAGATTTTTATATTGGTTCCATTAAATTCCAAGGCTGACAAAGCAAGGAGAGTAAAATTATTGGAGCAAGGCCTTTTGGAATGTAAGATTTGTCAAGCCCATGACATCCAGTTATGCCTTCCTATGACACGTTCTGAAGGAGTGAAAAGCAAAACTACTCCATCAGCCTTCAGAAGCCAGAGTGATTGAGACATTTAGATGGCAGGGAAGGCACGCGGAAATTCAAGCTTTGTTTTGACTAATGCAGGTGCAGCTGCTTATCTGGTATAAACTGATAAGGTATTGATAAAACATTACATAGGTCTCTCTGAAAATAATTCCTTCTATTTATTTACAGGGAAACTACACAGAGATACAAAGAGCACAACACTATTTGAGCAAATTCTCAGCTACAGAACTCTATTTTTCATTAGCTAATCAGCATGGATGAACTAATAAAGACACTCTTCATTTTGCAATGTGACAGCTGTGCATGGCATCCAGAATGTATCTTGTCTTTCATGCTACTGCCATCAGTGCTGAAACAACATCCAGAGCCTCACTGCACTCACATCCACTGTTTGGTCTCAGCAAGCACCCATGAATGTCAGTGGGTACAATTTTTTTCTGTATGGAGGAATTCAGTAACACACCTTTGGTTCATACACACTTTCATGTCAGATGCTATTTTGTCAGACTGCCCCCCCTTCTGCTATCTGTTGCACAGCAACAAAATATAATGAAATATTGGTGGGAAGGTTCAACCTCTACTGCCATGTCAGGGGTAGATGTTTGGTGATATCACGGTCAACCTAACTAAATGGGAGGCATCACCTCTGGATGAGCTCTAATACAGATATCACAGCTCTCTTTCTACTGAAGTTCTCAGTTCTGAGAATTTTGTAAGAACAAGAGGCAGCAGAAACAATACTGTGAAGTTCCTAGACATGAAGAATAAAATGCTTTTATTCCTGAGTATTCTTACTGCCATTTTAAAGAACCATACAAGGCAATTTGATGGAAAAGAGACAAATACAGTTCTAGCCAATTTCCTTTTTTTTTTTTTTTAACTGGTGTGCATGACTGCCAAGATATAAGAACACACAGGAACTTGTTCTCTGCACCTCTGCTGCTTTCTAAGAAGTACTTTCCTGAAGAAGGTGGTTTTATTTATACCTGTGAAAACAGGATTTCCCTGCCTATGTGACAATGCACACTGTTTCTTTGTTACTGTCTGAGACAAAGGACGTTTGAGGGAGGATAAAAACCATGTAAAACTGGTTCTAAAGGTACTAGATTTGCCTTAGAACCTCTCCATAATTTGTTCCCTTATTATGGCACAGCTACTTATTATAAGTACCATCATTATGCCTCCTTGCTCCCTTTCCTTGTTCACCATCCCTGGCAGTGTTTAAAGAAAGGGTAGGTGTAACACTTAGGGAAACATGTTAGAGGGCAATACTGAAGGTAGGAAGACAATTTCACTAAATGATCCTAGAGGTGTTATCTAACCTTAATGATTCTACAATTTTATTACAAGTTACAGAATTATTTCACATGTCTGAACAATGCAAGTGCCTCATCCTTAGGGCTTCTAGACCAAACAACATTAATGACAGAAGTTTCATTTTGAACCTACTCACTATAGAAAATCATATCTGGTCTTCTGCCT
>PPHD01016292.1:0-15634 GCA_002909625.1 Bambusicola thoracicus
TAATGAATTCCCAGTAAAAATTTTTCTGGACTGAGAACTTTTAAATGTACATTCACGGGATTTTTATTTATTTATTTGTTTTATTTTCATCACCCTGCCTTCCCTGAGTGCTCTTTTTATGATAGGGCTGTCTGCTGGCTCTTTGGACTCCGTGACAGACTTCTGTTTAAAAACTGTATAGATTGTTGGTTTTTTTGTAAATGTTCCTTAAGTGATTTTCTGATTTGTCTTACTGCATTTTTATTTTTAATGTGCCAAAGTTTCATCCTCTCTTGTTTCCAGCTTTGGATACCACTTCCACGTTTTCAAACGTACCTTTTTGCCCCTAGTACTCTTTCCTAGCACTGTTATTTAACTGGCTTCCTTTCACTTTTCTCAAATCTTTCATGGCAGGAAGCATACATATCTTTTGTACCTTTAGCATAGTCTCTATATTGTATTATTGCTTTTGGCAGTTTGAAGTCTTTTAGTCACCTTCTTGACATCTTTTAGCTATTCCTTTTGACTTATTGCAACAAGCTTCATTACTCCTAGCCAATTCTTCCTTTTAGGGTTAAGCACAATTATAAGTACTTTTTTTGTATTTGCTTTGTTGTTTTCTTTTTTTCTATTGCTGCTGCCACTGTTTTAAAGCATATTGTGGTAACTTTTACAGCATTGTACATCATGATGAAGACAGCTGAGTTGAATTATAGTAGAACATATCTCAAGAGAGTAAAAACACACAAAAAAATTCCATCCAGTTCCTAAGGCATCATTATTTACCCTAAAAGCTTTCCTAGAATTCTTCATTTTCAAAATAAGCTTTCCTTGGAATTCCAGTCTGGAAAGAGGGTAAATGATGTTATGTAGTGAAATCTTCTGCATCACAGTGTCTGTTTAAAACTGTGAGTGAAACACACAGGCAATTATTTTAAAATGTTATAGTATATCTGGTTAGACTCTGTTACAGAAGCATCCTGCCTATGTCTTGGCACATTCCCATACTAATAAATGTCAGAAGAGAATAAAACAGGCTGCTTGGATCCTAGGGATTCATCTAACCTGGAGAAATCTTCATATGACTCTTTAAAAAACAATTATACCTATTTTGTCTCATTGTATTTAAACTGACTAATCATTTTACATTTTTTTGAATTAGCAATGTGTGTTCAAAATACGTAAAATTGAATGTATCTTTTCAAATGTGTTAATTAGGTCTACCTTTACCCTCTCTTAGCAATTCTTCTCTGTAATTCTCCATAATTTTTCTTTATCCCATAATTGAGTTGGTGACATCACATAATGAATTTACTTTAGGATGCACTGCAATATCCACCATCATAGCACTTTTCACTGTTATGCCTAATTAACTAGAGTTATAGTTGTGTTACTAATGTTGGCCAGCTTTGATTAGTTATTAATAAGGAATGCAATTCACTGGTGATTGAACTTATGAATCAGCTTGTCACACTTGATGTTTCTTAAAGAATTAATAATCTCCCTTATTTTTCTTTAAAATAAAAACTGCGGAGATTGACATATAAATTCCCAATGCATAACACAGAAAAAATAAATCCACCTAGGTATGTTAATACTCTCCAAGTCCTATAGCACTACAACATTTATTCCTCAGCTAATCATAAGATGACTGCACATTCATAACATGTATTCTTCAGCCTAGATGCACCACTTACTTAGAAAGCAATATATAGCCTCAGAAAGGACCAGGAATAGAATGTTTAGTCTAACTGAAGCTGTTTTAGAGATTCACTTTTAAGTTAATCTGTATGGCATTTCCAGAATCCTACCATTTGCCAGTTCCTACTCCATACTCCAAATATAGCGATCTGAATTTGCGAAAAGAGACAGTTCAGCTATATTGAGAGAAAAACAAACAAACAAGCAAACAAAACAGACTTTATATATATATGTATAAAAAATAAGATAGTTTCCTGCTGAACTGACTCTCAGTTCACCATGGATTTAGAAAAGAATGGGAACTAGTTGTAGGGATAGAGGAGGAAACACGAAAAGCATAAGTTTCTGTAGCTGAATCAGAAGTATGTAGACATATGTAGACTACATCATCACCATCAGCTAAATCTATGCAAAAACAGACATTAGTAAAAACTTGAAATTGATTACTACCATTTTTCAAGGACCATCTTTAATGGCCCTTGCTACAAAGGAAGAGATCCTGAATCAACAAAAAGTTTATAGGATGAATAAGAAAAATATTTGAACTCGATGACTTGTGACAGAAAATTATATTTTGAAGGAGGAATAAAGAAAGAACTCTCCTTGCAAAAAGAGTAGAGGTGTAAGCAAGATTTTTCAAAAGTATCTTGCCTTCAGTTATGGGTTTTTTTGTACCTGTTTAAAAAATCAGGATTTTCCCCACTTCCCACATTCTCACACAGCCTTGCTAGAAATGATTAATTTCCTGATGCACCGTAGTTATCCTACCTTTAGCTGCAGTTGGAAGAGGACTTTTTTAAATGAATCTGGGTGAAGGGATTGGCATAACAATAGTTTACACTGCATGTTATATTTTTAGGAAAGCAAAAACATTTTCTTTCAATGAAATGGCAAGCTTTGAGAAAACCGTAAGAAGTTGTGCAATTCTGATTATTACTAAATCTTCGCATTTTTGCCTAGATGTTGAAGTTTCTAGCTGCCAAGTCTGGAACCCAGGTCACTTTGTGTTACAGCAGGCTAGCTATCTATTTACCACAGATACTAATCCACACCTTACTACAGAAAATGGAGTCAAAACAACGCAGTACGGTCTGTAAAGACTGTTATGATGGTAAGTTCAGCTAGTAAATATTTCCCTTTGTATATGATCTTTGTATTTGTGTAACAAAATTCTCTGAGTTTTACTTCAACATACTGCCTATTGAATCAGTTCCTTCTCTTTATAGAAAAAAAAAAAAAAAAAAAGTTATTTTTTTTAAGTTCCCAGTTTTAGTATCTTGACCGCATTGGATCAGAGCCTACTGCAGCTGCAGCTACTTAGACCAGAGTGGTATTCGAGGGAAAAGCTTACAAAAACTTCCTTCTTACCACTATTCCCTCATGAGGGTCAGCACTTAAGGAGTAATAGTGCATGTTTCCTCTGTTCTTAGTGGAGCTAACTTTCTTGATGAATGGGGCTCCAGCCAAAGAGCACTTAAATGACTAGAGAAAAGAATGTAAGCTGATGATACTCAAAATTGGCTGGTCAGTGTCCATTGCTGAAGTATGGAGCCATTACATAATAAGCCTACGTACATGTTCATCTGCCACTGGTTTGCAGAGTGTATCTGAATTAATGCTGTTTGGGTTTGCTCCTACTCCCAAATGTTTTCGATACATCTTTTGCTCCTCTAGTTTCTTCTTCCCCTCCCTTCTTGCTATACAATAAAACAGCCTCTTTAGCCTGATCTAAAATTCACACAAGAGACCAGTTTGATGTAAAGATGTCTGAGAAACATTTGAAACTATTAAATCTTATTAGCTTGATTGCTTTCCCCAAATAAACTGTGATGTTCGGCAACATTAGTTTGCAATGTGGTGCCAGAAATGAAAGATTTTTAGCTAACAGTCCCTTTCTGGTAATTTTTTAATGACTGCAGTGTAAGGAGTCTGGAGGTATTAAATGGAGAAAATGGGGAGATGTACTGGAAATTTTCTAATCTCTTAAAATTACTTGATTTAATTTCATATTGGAAGTAGATCAAGACTGACAGAGAAAAGAACAAGAAGGGAATGATCTTTTTCTTTTTTTCAAAATATATAAAGAAAATCTGAATTCTAACAATCATTAAAAAAATATTGTCCAATTGCAAGAGGACAAATCCATGTGTGGTTTTTTGTTGTTTGTTTTTCGTAATTTACTAGTTGCTACGTTTCTCATATGTTGTTAATGCAAATCTACAGAGCATGTAATTTAGTGAAGAGTTTCTTCATCTCATTGATCAGATAAGAAAGAAATGGTTTGGCATGCTGCCCTGTTCTGACCTAGCCAGGCATCCTGTGGTAGGGAGCAGCTTTTCCCTTAGAAACCCCCACCCATCAGCAGGTGGTAGTTGTGGTCACTGTCATGAATAGATTCAAGAAGTCCATTATTTCTTCCACTGGAAGTTGTACGCATGGCTTTAGAGCTGTAATTAGCCAAGACTCTGTTGGAGGTGAGGACAAATGAAGAGCTTCCCAGGTGGGGGCATATGGAGGGGAATGTAAATGGCAGTCAGGAGGAATCTGGAAGGCAAAATGGTGATTTTGAGGAAACAGACTGAAAGGGAAGGAGCTGTAGTCCTAATGCACTGGGTTTGGGGTAGGTGTGGGAGATAGGAACTTGCTGTATTAGACAAGTCACTCCTGACACCATGGGGAGTGAAAATGGGGTATAACAGGAGAGTTTGTTTCTTATGAGAAACATCTTTAGAGCCCACTAATTTTGTGAATAATCTAGCTAGTAAACTGTGGTGTGTTTTCTGTCTGATGGTGTCATAGATAAGAGACCCTTCTCTGTCTTTGATGATATGACATCATAGCACAGATTGAGAGCACTAGAAATTTAATTAATGAGAAATAGAATTTTGAACATAATGAAGAGATGTGGCATTTTAAAGGGATTGTTGTGGGAGGTTTAATATTTTTTTTCATTAATCTTAAAATCTTTTCCTTTATCTTTCAGTTCTAGCTTTCCTAGTGTGATTGTAGAATTATACTGACATTAGTTAAGTTCATTTATATAGTCTTGTTTAAGATATTGGTAATCATTAATTTTATTACTTTATGCAGCTCAGGGAAATATGGAAGCCTGGAGGCTGCCGCCAGAATGATTTACAATTAAAATATTTCTGTAAAAATGGCACTCTTATGCCCTGTGTCAGACCTCTACTTATTGGGAACATGTTTATTTTACTATCAAGCCAAATTTTTTTATGTACTTTCATAACTGTTGCAGTGCAAAATAAGTATCTAGCTAATAAATTCACTGACAGAAAAATGATAAAGTCATCTAACATGTTGACATTTTCTTGTTTCCTCTGCACTTTGTGTGGTTTTCCTATGACTTTAAGCACTTCTACACAGGGGCTATGGATTGGATTAAACCCTGGGCTGCAATGCTGTGCAAAGACAACCAAATCAACTCTAAACAAAACCAGCAACAATCTTGGCATCACACTCAAGACAGTTAACTCTCTGACATACAAATTACAGCGGTTTGTAATGAGCCTTGTGACTGTGGTTAGCTGTGTTCTGATTCTTGTTTAATGCTAGATCTGTTATCACCACAAGTCACTGCCACATACATTGAAAATCAGGCTATTTTTCTGTCTTTATTCTGGACAGCTGAAGAGCTTCTGAGGGCTAATTGGATCCCACATGTGCACACCCACGCACACATGTTTAGTATTTGTCTTGTGCAATGTGGGAAGAAAATGTAATTCCTGTTCCACTGTGTATTTATGGTGTCTCTTAAACCTGTATATACTATTCAGTGCAATGGGACTTGGATGTTAATTTTGTAATTGGAATCTCTAGGTCTAGACTTAAGCCCGATAGATATAATGAGGCGGATATATTTCCACTAACTTTGAATAGCATTTGTGCCAATGCAATGACAAACACATGAGAAAGCAAATGAATATGTGAGGGGGGCACAATTATGAGAACACTTATTATCTTTTAATTGGACACATACATCACAAAAATTTAGAAGCATAATACCTGTTCAACAATTTACAACAAAACATTCACCTTTATAAATGATTTTGTTAAGAATAATAGGTAAATAAGTCTTTCTTTTCAGATTATATGCAGACATCTGAGATGCATCTTAACATCTTCTGTCCTTCATTTTCTTTTACAGAGGATAGACCAAGATTCTTGATGTTGTCATTGGAGGGGATTACTTCAGTTCCTTCCTCTGAAGAGCGGAATGACAAAAATATATAACCTCCAGATACTGGAGGAAGAGGAAGTTACACCTATAAGTAGTATGAAGAATAATATAATCATCCTTGGTTTTTCCTGTCTGGAAATGACTTCAGAGATAGAAGACTGCAAAAGCACTTCTTACTCTGTAAATCTCTCCTTTGGCCATCTAAAAGATTAAAACACTGAGTGGTTATACCTCTGCTACCACACTGCTCATATAGAATAGAGTTATAGAATCATTAAGGTTGGAAGAGATATCTCTAAGATGTTTGTAGCAGAATGAAAGGAAACCTCTACAGTGCTTACTATGGAATAGACACCAGAGCTGTACTGCTAGAAACTGAACCACTTCATCAAGCAGTTTTTATTAGCTCTGGCCAAGAGAGTAGTAAGCAGATTGTGCAACATTCTGTTATTATGGTTTCTGTATAAACATATTAAATAGATATTTTTCTTAAGAACTTCGTGATACAAGCATTTATTAATAACAAACAGAGAATTTATACATCTGTTTTGTTAGTGACTTTCAGAAATTCAGATTGTGAGAAACTTGCAAGAGTAGCTCTAATCATTCAAGTTCTAAATATTACCAGCATTAAACTGAGTGAAATTCAGGCCTTGCCAACTCCATTCCAATCTTTCAGAAGTGATGAATCCCTGGTGAATAGATATCTTTCTGCCCATTCATTCAAAACATGGTCTCATTTTTTTTTATGCTCACTAAGTTGATGCCAGGAGCATTCCTGTCTGTTTCCCACCCTTGATTTCTCTTCCTAGCCACATTCTCTGGCACAGACACTTCTATTTCCTTCTTTCTGGCTTTCTTCTCCTCTATATTTCTAATTTACAATTGTATTTTACTCATACTTTTTCCCTCTGGACTCCACAGTTCTCACCAATCCTTCTTCACTTCCACAGATGATTTTCCTAACCAGCATCACTTGCCAATTAAAAATGTGGATACTTAAGCAATATGTGTGTTTAGATTTCCCCTTATATACTTACATTCTCCTGAAAGGTTCTTGGTATCATTCCTTTAGGACTGTGTAGCCAGTCTCTGTGCTCAGCTGAGATCAGAGAATTATAGAATGGTTTGTATTATAAGGGACCTTAGAGGTCATCTAGTTCCAACTCCCCACCATTGGCAAGAACAATTCCCATTAGACCAGATTGTTCAAAGCCCCATCCAGCCTGGCCTTTAATCTAGTCTTGAGATCATCTGTCAAAGTGTTTCCAGGAGAGTCCAGCTCACTGTGCATTCATGGATGGCACGACCTGAATTTAGCCCTGAACACAGCAGCACCTCCCTGTCTTCTTATTCAAGAGTAAAGTAGCTCAGATTTTCTTCCACTATACAGAATCCCTGGATTTTATTCTTATATTTTCCTATGGTCTAGGCTCTGTAGATTGCTCTGCAGTAAGACTCCTAATGTTTGAATAAATTTCAGAATAGTAATTACAGACACCACTAATAATTATTGTTTATTGTGATCTAAAATATATATAAAAGTAAGAAAAACTTACACACACACACAAAACAAACAAACAAAGAAAAAACACAGCATCACAACCTTAAAAACTTTTAATTCTGTCTTTTCCTTTAATTCCAAAGGTTTGAAATGGGAAAGGAAAAGCCAGAGTGGTACCAATGATAATCCTTGTGTCATTAAAAATTTCAATTTTTAGTATTTTTACTTTCTTAATCATAGTGGTCTCTGTTGTTCCATTTCTTTTGGAAGTTGGGTTTAAACATAATGGTTCTTCACATTTTTTTTCATGACACTGCACTTACCTTTTCTTACTAATTCCTCATCTCAAATTTTGCCTCTGTTCTTAGGGCCACAGTCTCCACTATTATAAATCAGCATACACACTCTGTTCTCAGCTAAACTGCACAGATTTATACCAACTGGGGGTTTGTTTCCTAGCATTTGCACATAACTAATAACTGTGAAAAAGAATTTAATAAATAATAATTATTTTTTTCAAAAAAAAAAATTTCTTCTTGGATGTCTTCCTCCTTCAAGCACTTAAAAAAAAAAAAAAAAACTGTCATGCTCTGAACACTTTCCAATTTGTCCATATTTTTGTTTTTCTGACATTCTATTCTACAGTAACGGAGAAAATTTTACTTCCCTGCAGTGTGACTTGATTCCTCTCTGTGTGAAACCTAATTTATGCTAGCATTTTTGCTGCCAAATCTTCCAGAGTTAATTTGTTGAACAAGGTGTCTTTAAGAGATATAGCAACTCAACAAATATCCTGTCTCTAGATCTCCGTCTCCAAAATGTAATGTAGTCATTTGCATTTGAATTGGATTCTGATAATTCTGAGAAAGCTGTAAAAAATTGGCAACTAATTTCAGCAAGGTTAATAGTAATATAAAATGATATTCAATGTCAGTAAATCTAACATAATTTGTTTTTTATTATGCTCAGTCCATGTTTCTGCTCTACTCAGTTATATATATATATACATATATATATGAACATACAGTATTTTCAAGTCCACTGGAGTTCCTGAGTGTTACCTGTGAGCTTACTATTTTATTTTCTATGTTGATGATATTCGAGTAAATGGTATTTGCAGAGAGCATGAAGAACTAAGGAGGCAACATGCAAAAGCTACAGAACACAGATAAATTAATGTATGTATTCTTGCATATTTTCAGTGTTGTCTTTAGAATCATAGAATCCTTAGAGTTGGAAGGGACTTTTAAAGGTCATCTAGTCCAATTGCCCTGCAATGAACAGGGACACGCACAGTGAGATCAGGTTGCCCACATCCTGATCCAGCCGTGCCTTGAATGTCTCCAGGGATGGGCCATCAAACACATCTCTGGACAAACTGTTCCTGTGCCTCACCACTCTCACTGTAAAAGACTTCTTCCTTGTATCTAACCTAAATCTAATCTCTTTAAGCTTGAAACCACTTCCCCTTGTTCTATCACAACAGACCCTGCTAAAGAGTTTATCCCCTTGTTTCCTATACCTCCCTTTTACATATTGAAAGGCTGCTATCAGGCCACCTTGAAGCCTTCTCTTCTCCAGACTGAACAACCCCAGCTCTCTCAGACTGTCCTCACAGGAGAGGTGTTTCACTCTTCGACAGCTTCCTAGTTATTCACTTACTTAAATATATCATAAGAAATCTTATGAAAAATGTTAAAGAAACCTTTAAAGAATATGTGGCTATTCTAGGGAGTTCAATTAATTTAAAATAATTAAATATCTTAAAGTTGAACTAGAGGAAGCAGGAAGATATCTACAATCAAATGTTACATTTCTGGAAAAGCAGAAGAGATTATAAGGTTTGGCTGAATAATTTTCAGGACACTTCATTATCAGAGAGGAACAAAAACTTTGCTTATGAGAATCAGCAACTTAGATTTTAATCAATGAAGAATCTAGGATAGGCAAAGGAGTATTAGAATGGTAGAAAAGCAATTCATGTCTGTGTTTAGTGTAGACTAAACATAGAATGTGTAAGAAAATTCAAAAGGAAAGGGTACTATGAGTAAACAAGTTGAGAGATGAAGGCCTGAACAAATCTCTGTACATTCAAAAAGAAATAAAAACTCCTCAATCGTCCATGCGGGCGCTTATCCAATCAGAGCCGTGAGCTGTTCCTTCTTCTTCTAAAGGTGTCCTTGGTTCTCATGCTGTTTATCTTGCTCCATAGTTGTTGCTATATATAGTCCTTCTCTAATCTGATTAAATCCAAGGTGCAGTAAAAGAATCAGACTTTTTAATAGAGTGTTTTCAGTTGAAAAATAATTTGTTTTTAAAAAATTACTTAGGAATAGTGAAGATGACAAAGTCAGTGCTCAAAATTTATGAAATGATGAAATAATGAAATGACTGATGCAAGAATTCCTGGTAAAATTAATTCACTCCTCTCCTTTTGACTGCTTGCTATGACTTAATATTCTTTTGTATTACAGCATGTTTTGTTTTTTGTGCATTTTTTGTTTGTTTGTTTGTTTATTCTTATCCTACCTGTCAGATAGGTGTAAAAATTTCTGGAATCTAGGCGAAGAAAGAAAACAATTATTTACTTGAGGAAAAGGAGGTTGTGGATGCCCCATCCCTGGAGGCAATCAAGGTGAGGCTGAATGTGGCTCTGGGCAGCCTGGTCTAGTGGTTGGCAACCCTGCACATAGCAGGGGGGTTGGAACTAGGTGATCATTGTGGTCCTTTTCAACCCAGGCCATTCTATGATTCTACGATTCTATGATTCTATGATACTATGATTCTATGATTCTGTGAAAAAAGTTATTGAAGAGCATGGGTGATTTACAGCATCAGTTCTGCTGCTTCAGTGCGTGCCATAGGGAGCCTGAGAATGAAAAAGGTGTAGATAGCTGTCCTGTCATCACTGAAATTGTTTACTGGTGAAAATTACTGAAAGGGCTGGGCTTGATGTAAGCAAAAAAAAGAGCTTAAAAATTAACAGATTACAGATAGCGTGAGACAAACAGCAAGTAAGAGGGAGCTTTGGGAAAGAGAATTAAGAAAAGTCTGCAGAGAGAGAAAAAAGCAAACAACATGAATAACATTGTAGCCAATATCAACAAAGTTTTTTCTTACTGTTAATGCACAATAATTCTTTTCCCCACTCTCCTTTCTCCACATCCATCCTCAATCTTTGTCTTCAGTCAGCTTTTGGATACTATAACCAAAGATTTTAGTCAATGGAATCTGCAAGTGGAAAACCATTTATCATGCTTCCAGCTCAAATTTCTCATGGTGTAGGGGTAAAAATACCAGTAGTACACATTAGACTGGAAAGCATTCAAGAGTATTTGACAAAATCAACAAACTGTAAATGACAGCAAAGCAACACCAAGGACAGGTAGCTACAGAGCAGCACTGATGCACAATCACTGAAGACGAACTGGCTTTTTGATAGGGAGGGACTGTTTACTAGTCATCCTTTATGGGTGGAACTCCTAGTAGATAAGGAATTGGTGAAATGGTTGCTCTCAAAGAGATGTAATTAACAGCTCAGTGCTCAGGTGGAGACCTCAGGAGTCAGGGTTGGAACTAACACAGTGGGATTGACTGCAACCTCAGCAAGTTTGCAGGCAACACCATGCTGTATGATGTGGTTGACACACTGGAGGAAAGGGATGCCATGTGGAGGGAACTTAAGAGTTAAGGGCTTAAGAGGTGGCCCTATATCAACTTCATGAAGTTCAACAAGGCCAAATACAAGAAGTTTCACCTGTTTCAGAACAATCCCAAGTACAAATACAGGCACAGCAGAGAATGGATAGAGAGCAACCCTGGGGAGAAGGACTTTGGAGTGCTGTTGGATGAAAAAAATCAACACGAGCTGGCAGAGTGCATTTGCAGTCCAGGAAGTAAATCATATTTTGGGCTACACCAAAAGAAGCTTGACCAGCATATTGAGAGAGCTAATTCTCCTGCTCTACTGTGCTCTCATGAGACCCCATCTGCAGTACTGAATTCAGCTCAGGGGATTCCAGCACAGGAAGGACACAGACTTATGTGGTTTCAGAGGAGGGCCATGAGAATGATGAGAAGGCTAGAGCATCTCTCCCATGAAGACTGGTTGAGAGAAATGGGGTTCTGCAGTCTAGAGAAGAGAAGGGTCCTGTGAGGCATGTAGAGACCCATTAGTAACTGAAGTGGGCCTACAAGAATTCTGAAGAGGGGCTATTTATGGGGGACAGTGTTGATAAGACAAGTAATAATGGCTTTAAACTAAAACAGGGTAGATTTATATTAGATATTAGGAAGAAATTCTTTAGTATGAGAGTGGTGAGGCACTAGAATGTGTTGCCCAGAGCAACTGTGGATGATGGGTGGCAGAAGAGCTGCCCAAAGAGATTTTTTCTCTGTCAGGATGATGCTGTCTTTTGTCTCTTGCCAGACCTGATCAGTGCTTTGTTTAGCTGGTGCCCCTGAAGCAAAGCTTATGAGCTATCTGATTTTTCAGCTTCTAATATCTTTTTGTCCCAGTATAAGAGCATTTCCTTCAATATACTCACAGAAAATTCTTTTCAAGGGTTACATACATCTGTGCTGTCCTACTTAAACTCATTCTTGAAGAGAAATCACTAAGGGAAGGCTCCATCTGGGTCTGCGCTCACCCTAAGCTGCAGATGGTGAGGAAGATCCATCCCTGGTATTCTCAGCTTTTCCTCATGATGTGTCTTACCACAGAGTGAATTGAGAGAGATCCAAATTAAGATTTTAGCAAGTTGTTAGTAAAAAGGGGAGATGTACTGGGTTGTTATCTGGGGCTTAGGTCTTCAGCTTTCTAAGAGAGTAATGATATTCCCTACCTTGTACTTCCACAACAGATAGATCATAGTCCTTATTCTCTCCCAGCAATCAGCTGGCAGTGCACAAGGATTGAAGAACAGCCAACTAAGAAGCAGGAAAATTTGTTAAATGTTAGAAACATCTAAAAGCTGGAGCAGCCAACTAGTAAAGGTAGAAGTTATGCCATTTTCTATTGCCCAAAATATGTTGGAAGATTATAAGTCAGAAGGTTTTAAGAATGATTAGCTCAGCCAGGGATTGGTGAACTATTAGATAATTCTTGAAGCTTTCTTGTTCTCTGATATTTGCTGTCATATTCTAAACACAAAATATGTAATACAAATAAAATAAAATAAAATTTTTTCTTTTAGCATTTGTTTATTTGCCTGGCACCAAAAATAACTAACAGGGAGCTGCTGAACAGTGATTCCTTCCAGAAAGACCATATCCTTGGACGAGCACAACATGAAAGGAAGCAAAGGGTAACAGAATAATTTTGTAGCAAATAACACAGCAAAACAAAGGGCAGAAAAGCCATTGGAGAAGCAGTTACTCTTTGCTGTCAATAATAACCTAGAGGAAGATATTATGAAACAAGATCTGAGTTTTGTTTGCATAAGCAAAGCTGACTGTCATATTCAGGATTATTAAATAAGCAAAAGCTTTAAAGTATGTATTACCAACACCCTTTTAAACAAGTTCTTGCAGAACCTTTGATAAAGAAGTCAATAAGCCTTCATAAGCCTCTGGATATCTACCATTAGCTAAACTGAAGAAGATGAAATAACTAATGAGGGATAAAACATTGCAAGTATTTTTATGTGTTTGAAAACGAACTCAGTGTTTATTTAGTGTATATTTTGATGCTAGACTATTACCGTTATCATATATCTAACATTTACCCAAGAAGAAATATGAAAACACAACAGCAATTATTAGTCTCTGTATGCAGTATCTGATGCAAGGAGCACATCAACTAAAATATATTTTTATTTCAAAAAACATCTTTTCAACTTCTTTGCCTTTAATAAATGAAAAATCAGGAGTTGTAACACAGTTCCACAGAAATATCATTTAAATAGGGATAGCTAAAGCTTCATCCAACTCATTTAATGCAACACAGTTTGTATTATGACCTGTAGCAACCCTGCTTTCTTTTTTACCTACTTCTTGTTTACTTTAGGAGAAAAAGCTCACCACTAAAATCAGCAATATAGTCTAGTGAGTTGAAGCCTCATCCTTGGCACTAAGTAAAGAACTTCAGCCATGAACACTGTAGGCCTCAGCTCTACAGCCTTTAAGGTTCTCCTTTACACTGTTTGTTTTGTTTTTGTTTTTGTTTTTAATATGACTGTTTGGGACATGAAAGCACTTCTCTGTCTATAGCTAGCAGTTAGCATAACCAAAGCCACATTTAATTTTCTTTGTAATGATGAGAAATGTATTAAAACAAGAAATGTCAAAGGTTAAAAACTTATTTATGTAGATTTTAAAACGCTGTAGAAAGAGAAAAGTTTATATTCTAACAAATAACTGAATTTAAATTAAAATATCATACGAATCTGTCTGAACAAGATTCACAAACAAGACCTTCACATATAAATGCACTAAATGAATATGTTTTCTACTACTCTGCCAAGAAATATTATCACAATGGAATGTAGAAGGTTCGCCTTCTGTTAGAAATAGATTAAATCAGAACACTCCAAATGTGAACACTAAAAGACACACTAAGACAGAAAGACCTTGAAATCCCTGTAAATGCTGCTGTTTTCTTATGTTACACTTAGCAGTGAAAACTAATGCTGCGGAGTGCCATTCAATTTGTCTTCCATGGTACATTTGCACTATAGCATTCTCCTCAGAGCAGGGACCACAATGCCTGGCCTTTTCATGACTGGATTCAGTTAGGGATCTAAGATAAGGCTTTTAAGATAAGATTTCCACACATATTCTCTTCATTTGCTTGACAGACCACCCATTGACATAGGCTCTAAATCTAGGCATCAGGCTCAGATATTTGAAGGTCAGCAATGTAAATATCATTGTAATCTGCTCTTATACATTATAAGGAATATATAATGCCTATGATACTATGTTTCTATAATATTTGTGTATAAGTATACATAAATTATAATTCGTGTATATTCGGTTCAAAATGTTTTCAGTGAGATTGTAGTTAAAATTACTAACTAGTAAAGAGAACTGGCATTGTCCTATAATAAGGAATTTCTAAAGTGCCAAGACCTAGCCCATACTATAAAGGTTAGTCCAAACCAAATTTGGTATGTGGTTGAGTCCAGAATATCCACTACAAATGATGATGAACAGAATCATGGAGTAATAGAATGATCAGGATTGGAAGGGACTTTGAAGATCATCCAGTTCCAACATCTCTGCCATGCGCAGGTACGTCTCTCAAAGTTTCATCCAACTTTACCTCAAACACTTCCAAGGATGGGGGAGTCCCTGACAAGAAGTCCCTCGCCATCTTTCTTGTACACACCATGTAAGTACTAGAAGGCTGCTATTCGGTGTCCCCAGAGACTTCTCTAGATTGAATAACTCCCACTTTCTCAATCTATCTTTGTAGGAGAAATGCCCTAGCCTTCTGATCATCTTTATGGTATTTCTCTGGACTCACTCTAACAGGTCCTGGATGAGGAGGTGGATGCGGTACTCCAGGTACTGCACAAAGGTGGAGCAGGATAATCACATCCTTCAGCCTGCTGGCCACACTCCTTTTGATGCTGTCCAGAATATAGTAGGCTACAAGTACATACTGACAGCTCATGTTGAAGTTTTCATCCATTGGTGCTCCAAAGTCCTTGCTCTCAATCCTTATATGATATGTCTGTATTTGTGCTTGGAAATGCTCTGACACAGGTGCAGCGCCTTGTATTTGGCCTTGCTGAACTTCATGACGTTGACATGGGCCCACCTCTTAAGTTTGTCAAGGTCTGAATGGCACTTCTTCCCTCCATTGTGTAGACCACACCACACAGCTTGGTGTTGTCTGCAGAGTTGCTGAGGTTCATGTCACGAACAAAGATTTTAAACAATACTGATAGGAGGCATAGAGTAGAATGAGGCAGGAGGGTTTGCCCATCTTGAAATATAGTTTTCTTGAAAAGCCTTTAAGTCTGATCAGCACCTTCCCCCCCTTTTCTCATACAGAATCACTTCTTTGTTTAAGTGATTTGATCTAACAGAGAAACAGCAGATGTTCAGTGAATTACATTTTCTATCTATTCATAATTTGATTATAAAGGGAAACAGGAGATATATTTGCTTGTTTAAAAAGAAAACATTGATTCAGCCTCCTCCCCATCTTTGTATTTAAATGTCACAGATTAAAATTCTTCTCTCACAGAAAAATATCCTAAAAATATCCATTCTAGGTTTTCACTGCTTTTTTTTTTTTTCCT
>PPHD01016293.1:0-15634 GCA_002909625.1 Bambusicola thoracicus
CTTGCCTCCAACAGCAAAAACATCCATTTCACCTCTTTGCTGTGTTCCTGTGGGAATTAGGATGGCTGTGCCAAGTAATTCCACCCATTGCATGTGTACTACACTGGCAAATCTGATGTTGTCTATCTGAAAAGGCCATGTAGATGGTTGCTGCTCTCAGTGACTCATTTGATGGAAAGATAAGAAAATCATAGTAGAACAATTTTTCTGTGGCACAACAGTTGCAAGAACTGGAGTAGCCCAAGCACCCGTAGCACCCTGAGGACTGGAGGCTGCTTCTGCTTTCCCCATGTCTTTCTCTTAAGCATCTGTAGCCACAAAAAGATGTAGGAAGAGGAAGAAGAGAACATCTGAAATGTTTTCAAATAAAGGCAGATTTTTTTTTAACAAAGCTTGATGAAACAGTTCCACAGTAACACCAGTAATTACAAAAGGGACAAATGCTCAGCACTGAATAATTGTTCCCCTTGCAGTGAGCCTTGGTAAAACTCAAATAGCGTCTGACCTTATAGTACTAGTTTACAATATCAGTAGTTTCCTGCCATGACTCAGTGGCTGGAACAGTAATATCTGTCAGTTTTTTTTCCTCTCTCTTTCCAGATCTCTTTTGAAGCCTCTCTGAGTGGGCGGAGAGAGACGAGTGACAGATATAGTCCTGGTTCTTGCCCTTCCTCTTGCACCTTTTCTTTTTACAGATCAACCTGCTCCTGCTTTTTCTGTTCCTTTCAGCCCTTTTATCCGTCAGACTTCCCTTCCGCATACATCCCTGAGCAAGTCTGACTTTCCTTTTCGTTCCCGCTGATGGTGCCTAGGCCTGCTGATAATGCCAGGGAAATACTGAGCTCATTCCCTCTGTGGCTTTTTCACTGGTACTTCTCCCTTCCTCTGCAGTTATCTCGCTGAGCCTGTGCTGCTATAATGAACACTGTTACCAGCTGAAGTTGATGGATTTCATATGGTCTTGGCTGAGTATGGTTTTTAGCTGGAGTAAAAGTTGCCTGTAGGACTGGCAGCAGGCTAGCCTTTGAAGGCACTTCTTTACCTTTGAGTCTTCCACAGCTGGAATGACAAATGACCTAGTAAGACAACAACAAAAACCCCACTTGCATGGGAGTGGTTTTAATTCTGCCCTGTGGCCTTGCTGTCACAGGTTCCCCATGGCCTGAGGCTGAGAAGCAGCAAGTGATGCTCACTGCTGTCACCAAGCCCCGAGACCTTCCCAGGGGCCTGGAGTGAATCCCTTCCACTTCTGCAGCCCCTGGTGGAGCTGAAGGCTCCAGTTCTCCTGCTACCAGTACTTTTGGGCTAAAATCCATGATTTCATTCTCTTAAAGCTCAGGGTCAGGGCAGCTAGGATCGAGAAAGGTGCTACATCCTGAGGTCTTGGCATGAGTTCTAATTGTGGCTCTGCTGCATGCATCCAAGGGGTGTGTATTTTGGAGACTGACAACAGGTGAGATAACTTCAGGCCAAAATTAAGTGGAAAACGTTTTGGTCCCTTGAAGACCTTCTTGAGCTTTATATGATCCTTTAAGTTCCACCTGATGGTGGCAGCCCCACAGGCTGATAAGTGCGCGCACTCTGCTGAGGCCACTGGTGTGTGGAGCTGCTGGTGCTGCTCTGAGGTTCCCTCCTCAGGGCACGTGGTGCTCAGGAGCAGTTCCAGATGTGCAGCTGATCTCTTGCTACCAGGAACCTCAGTTTTCTCCTGAGAGGTGTGGAGCCCAAAATGAAGATTAGGATACTTGAATCTACTGATTCAAAGCTGGTCACAACTCTTGCAGCTGCTGTTTTTGGGAACCCTCATGCTAATTGTAGATGATGCAG
The DNA here is from genome assembly GCA_002909625.1 of Bambusicola thoracicus. Lineage (NCBI taxonomy): Eukaryota > Metazoa > Chordata > Aves > Galliformes > Phasianidae > Bambusicola > Bambusicola thoracicus. The sequence continues at coordinate 1,828 of PPHD01016293.1, forward strand.
CATAAATGTGCTTCAGGCCAGAAGCTGAAGGGAAGATCTGTTGATGCCCATCCTCTGCTTCTCCAGCAGGACATGTGAACTCTGTCATAGCTCTGGTTCTTCTCCAGAAATCTCTGGCCCTCATCTAGACTCAAACCAGCAGTGTGTCTTGGGCAGGGGGGTTGGGAGGCAGGGGATTTTGGTTCTAGAGCTTCTGCTGGGGGCACAGAAGCCCTCATGAACCCTGATTTCTGAAGCTGGGTTATGAATCTGGCTGTGCTCTGAACACCACATTATCCGTGTAATTCAGGCCAAACTCACTTGGAGGTCATCAGAAGGTTTTGTTTAGGCTGTAGTCTCAAGATGGTTTTTGGCATAAAAATAAAATGAGGAAGCCATTGCAGGCTGCCACTGTCAGCCCTCAGCTCTGCTGTGCAGCACTTGCTGATGGGAGGCGCGGGGCTGTCTCTGTGACCTACATTTAGAACAGGCTGCAGAGCACAGTATGGGTGCCAGGCTTCTCTTCAGCTTGCAGGACTTAGAGAATCAGCTTTTTAGTTACGCTCGAGGAAACCTGCGAGTAGTTGTTCTGGCAAAAGAGCTGCAAGAAGTAGAAACCGGTTGGTTTGCCTCGTGTGAAAGTGAAGAGATCAATCTGTCAGAGAAGCCGCGCTTCTCAAACCCTGCCGGCCCTCCTGCTGGGGGGTCGCTGCTTCCACCCGGGTGGCGGTGCGGGATGGGAGCAGTGCTGGGGGCAGCCCGGCCGAGGCTGAGGCGAGCTTCTGAAGCGGCTGCTTGCCACGCCTGCCGACTGGAGGTAAACAAGCAACAGAGCACTGCGCTTTGAAAATCGCTTCTCTGTCTTTTCCTACACATCTTGGATGTGTACTTATTTTTTTTTTTTTACAGTATGTGCAATTTCCTGTGAGAGCGCAGAGCTTCAAAGCCCTGTCTTTGTGTATATATGTAGATTTTAAAAAAGCAAAGCCGCTTCTTGTCTGACCCCCGCTTTCCCACCACTATCACCGTTTCCGCAGCAGTCACCCTTTCCACCTGAGCGCTGTGAGCACACCTGACCCGCGCGGCTCTCCGCCTGGCCGCGCAAAACGCCTCGTGCCCTCCGCGCTTCTCCGGCCCGGCCCCCGCCGCACGTGCGGACCCGCTGGGGGCGCGGGGCTCCGGCCGCCGCGGGCCGCCCCGTCCGGCCGCTCTCCCCGGGGCACCGGCGCCCTCTGTCGGCTCTCTGCGAACGGGCCGGGGCCGAGCGGCTCCCCCGAAGCCCCGCCGTGAGTCCCGGTGCCCGGCCCGCGAGGCGCCCTGGTACGCGGTGCGCGCTCGCTTCGGTGGGAGAAGGGCCGGAGTAAGATCGCCCGGTGGATGCCATCCGTCTCCTGTTTGTGCACACGGCAGCTCTGCCTGAGAAGTCTCATTGGTTTTAGATGCCTATGTTTTGAGGGATCTGCTGTGCTAGAAGAAGTTGGAGAAACCTCAAATTTTGGGTCTCCGATAAGCTGCTCTCCACAACAGAGAGAAGCAGCTGCCGGGAAGTCAGCAGTGGGATTTCCCGCGTAAGTCCTTCGTGTGATGGTTCTTTTCCCTTTACTTCCTCGGAAGCAAGCCTTGTCCACAGAGACCTTTGCTTTTGCTAATGAGGAGTTTACCAGCTCACAGAAAGCATCTCAAACTCACGTGAAGAAGATAGAGGTGTTGAGGGACAGTCCTGGAGAGCTCCCACGGGACAGCATGCTTTGAGAGGGGGCATGTCAGGTTGAGCTGAGTAATAGCAATAACGCAGGAACTGAACTGCTACAGGCTGCCCTCCACTTCACCTGGAGTTTCGGCTGCTAATTTTAATAGTATGTGGTTGGGGGTATTATTCATGTTAATTTCAGAGAATGTTTTCCTCATACTGCTGTCTCCAAATTCAAAGTTTCATGTGGATACCAAAATTTATGCGAAATTTCCTATGCTTCTGAAGGCTGGCGAAGTGAAACTACTCCCATCATTTCAGAGCAGTGTTTGTGATAACAAAAGTTGCAGCACTTTGCTCTGACAAGCACTGTGATGAGTGTAGGTCCATGTGCTGGGGAGTTTCAGAGTGTAACTCAGTCCCTCCCTTTGGATCTTACTGTTAGCATGGCCGTGTGCTGCTGTAGCTGAGCACTACGGTCAGTCAGAAGGGATGATGGTGGCTGAGGAGCAGCAGCTGGCAGTGAAACTTTGCACTTCGTTTAAATCCAACACTCTTGTGAAAGGTGATGGGACCTGCACTCGCTCTTATCTTCTCTGTCTGTGCGGAAGGAGGAAAGGAAATCTTAGTAAAAGTGGGATTGCACAAGGTTGCTGGAGTACAGAAGCTGCAGTAACAGTCCTGGGGGCACCTGCTGCCCTTCCAGCTCAGTGCAGAGATGGAGCTGACAGAAGAGACAGCACTGAGCCCCATGTCCCTTGCACACCAAGGGATACCTGATACATTGTATCCCGAGCACCAGTTGGGATCCATAAACCACGCAGACGCTTTCTGCTGTTTTCCTAATAAGCTTTTGAATTTAAGCTGCTTAGAAAGTAAATATGCCTGGCTGATAGTTGAAGTGCTTGAGCAAAGGACTGTATTGCATGGAGAATGGAGACGCTTGTCCATTAAGTGCTTTCATGCCCCCAAAAGATGCATGAAGTGCTGTGAATCATCATTTTACCAGGACATCTTAATTTCCTGGCTTTTTCACTGTGGGTTTTTTTTTTCGTCATTTTCTTCCCTGCAAATCCCCCAGCCTGTCCTGCTCATTAGCAGCGGGGGAAACAATGTTGGAGAAACCCTCTCTGCAGTTTTGGATGTTTTCTTAATTTTCTACAGAAAAGCCTGACTGCCCAAGGAGGTTTGAGTTCTTAACCTGTTGGTCTTCAGAAGGTTTCTCTCAGCTAATGGGCTCTCGAGGCCTTGTTTCCTCGGAGGAAAGCAGAGGAGTAGAGATGATGGAAGGTGGATTATTGGCACAGTTTGCTGCATAGACCGATGTATCAAAATATCATCCAGTACAGTTTGTCAGGACTTGGTGTGTCACCTAGTAACGGGCTTTGCAATTAGATCTCTCTATTGCTCTTGCATGTTTGGAAAAAAATATATATATATCCTACTGGCCTCGTGAGAACTCTGCTATTTTTCTCTCTTCAAAGAGCTGCTGTGGTTGAAAGACCCTGTATGTTTTGTATTGACCCCGGCTCCAAAGCCATGTCTCTGCCCCAAGCTGCCCTTCTGACCATCTCTTCCTCCACTCTGCACTTAGCTGTGCCTAAGGACAGCCCTTTGTTCCCCACAGCATTCTGTGGGACCTGCCATCCCTCTCCCTCAGCCTGTCTGGTACTGGGTGACCCAAAAACCTGGCAGGCCTGAGAAATGCTGCTTCAGAGACTCCAGTCCCTTTGGGTTGATTGGTAGCCAACATTTGGAGCAGTGACCTAAGTATCTGTGTGTATGTACAGCAAGTCACCTTGGCAGAGGTAAATCATCCCAATTAATAAATTCTCTATGTGACTTTACATAGCTATTTCTTTTGTAAACAAATAGGGAAACGTGTGAAAAAAGGGATGGTTTGAGCCAGGTGCTGCTGACAGCTGTGAGCACAGAGCGGTGCTGTGTCTGAAGCGTTCGGCCCTTTGATGTCACGCGCTCTGTGGTAATGCAGAGTGCTGTGGTTAATGAGAAGGTGGGGTGCGCTGCCTCCTGTCATCCCCAGACAAGAGCTGCAGGCGCTTGCTTGAGTCTTCAGAGCATCCTGCAGCATCAGTGGGCAGCTCCGCTGAGACTTTCGAGTGATTTGTTTTCTACGGCTCCGAAGAAGCAGCCTGGCTCAGCACAGCTTCAAAGAATGACATTTTTAGTATTTTGATTGGCTCAGTACAAAAAGGGATGAGACTCCAGCAGCCTGGAAAGGCACGGTTACTGTGGTAGGTGTTACCCAGTGATTAATGTCTCTTACTTTAAATCCAAACCTCTCAGCTCCTTTCATACATTTTTTTGCTAGCAACAGCAGATCCTCTGCCAGTCTCTCAGGTTTGAATTTTTGAGGTGCAGATGCTAGTGCCAATTTTGGTTTCTTGGCAATTTGGGGTTTAGGAGTTCATCTTCGACTATGCCTTCAGATCCACGAGCAGTCTGTGTGCAACTTGATGATCTGCTGAGATGATTTATGGAATGTATTATTCTGCTTTCCTGCAGCATTTTTACTGTATGGAAAACATTTTGTGCTGATTATCACTTGCCACATGCATTTAATCTATTTTTGGTAATTCTTCAGGGCCCATCACCATGGTATCCTAGCACCAGCGAGCATAATGCCGATATCCATTCAATATGAACTGCTGATGCACAGCTCTTTTTAATATTAACACAGCTTCGTTATGTTCCTTACCTTTCATTTCTCTAATATCATATATTTCTGCTTAAAAAAGCAAAAACAACAAAAACAAAAGGCTTAAAGTTAGGACCAAGCTGTAGATGGAACTGTTTCTGAATGGACAAATGGAATTAAGCATCGCAATGGACTGGGCCTGCCTGTTTCTCTTAGCTGCACCTTAGGGTGGTGTTGATGCACTTGAGATGACTTTATTATAAAGAAAAGAAACAACACAGCTGTTCAGCTCCAGCGAGGCAAAATGCAATGGGTGGCTGTCTTCTGGCTCCAGATAAATATTCTTTCCTCCATGCTGGGCAGTCCTGAGTCTGTGCAGCGTGTACCAGGTTGCTGCTGTTATGACAGACATTGGTGTACCACGCAGAGGGAGGTGGTCAGCGAGCCTCTTGCACAGCAGTGGAACCAGGTGAGCCCAGTGCTGTCCGGCTCCAGTGTCACTCACTGTCCCACTTCCAGCACTGTTGATAGCAGAACAGTTCAGTCATTTTTAGTAGGAAAATGAAGCATTCAGGGGCCCTAAATGATGAGTGTGTAGAAGATAATGCTGGAGGAGGTTGTGATCCAGCTTTCACTTTTTTCAACATAAGGTAAATGTCTCTGTGCCAGATGTGTTTAATATGTTCAGTGTTTTTCTTATTACCTGTATTTATCTCCTGCTAAATCATTATGCAAATAATTCTGAAATAAATCTACAGAACTAGAATATGAATGAAAACAAGGATGCATTTATTCCTTTGGAAAGTATAAGTTGAGAGTTCATTTGAAATACATGAGAAAATCTAGGCACTTTTGGATATTAACAAAACACCCCACAAGTCTGTGGGCAGATTCAGTAGAAAGTAAATTCTGAGAGAGCTGAGTGGTTTCTCATGGGGCGAGTGCTGGTGCTGGGTCTCATTCATCCTCTGCATCCTACAAAAGTGAATGCTGTGGCCTGATCAAAACATAGTGTTTTGATAGGCTGAGAAAACACCCACAGATGGATGGTTGCATCCCCTTGGGAAGGTCATGTCTCACCTGCTTTAGCTGTGGGCACCCACATACTGTTCATTCACCCTGCTGGGAGGCAGGAGTGGGTGCCTGAGGAGCACTGCCATCTCTCTTAGGATGGCACAGCCGTGCTCTGTACATACAGCTCCTCTATGACTCCGGGACAGCTGTTGGGTTCTCAGTAGATGATCTATTGTGATTGAAGACCAAAGCAAAACAAACCACTCCAGTGTATAGTGTTGAGGCTGGGCTAGATGATAATTCAGGGTAACAAGTGGTGAGCTGACCATGCAGGTGAAAACCACCTTTGCCAGTAAGGGCACTGTTTCTTTACCTTTTGAAATGATATTCATTTTCTGTATGGCAGGTTCCTAATAACACTAAAAGAACATCTAGTCTTTCCGGTGCATGCTGGAACTGTTGTTTGCAGTGTTCCAGTTCACTGATTTCTGTATTATGCTCTACAAGGGAGGATACCATTGCAGATACCTCTTGAATTGGTGAAGGCAGCGAGAGCAACTTGTGCTGCTGTTACCAGTGGTGGTCAGTGGGCCCTGATTAACTGCCCTAAGATGAGATCCACCCTGAGGTGGCTCACCAGAGGCCAGGAGAAACATTTCTATGCGGGTGTGGAGTTGAGGGGGCTCAGAAATCAGTGCTCCCTCTTGGCTTTGAAGGGTACTTGCCCAAAGTGGTCTGAGATGCTGCAAAGTTCACAGCCTCCTGATGCTATCTGTAGCTGCTCTTTCCCATCAGCGTCGAGAGGGTTTATCTCATGTCTGAACCAGACCTTCCCTGCTGTGCAATAAGCCCACCACTTCCTATGCTTTTATATATATTATGGACATTAGAAAGTAGGTTCTTCCTTTCTTCCATGCTGTGGCCTTCATGTATATAAAAACTGCTTTCATGTGTTACTTAGCCTTCTCATCTTCAGCTGGAATAAACCCGTCTTCCCACTCTTCCTTGCTGGTACTGTTTCCTGGCCTCTTAATTACCCTCTCTGTTTCCAGGATTCTGTCCAGTCATTTCTGTATTTGGCCGGGTGCAGTGCCCAGCCCTAGCAGAGGGAGTGGGGTGGGCAGGAGCAGCGTGGTGCCCCTTGGAGAGGGGACCTGAGGAGCAGAGCGGGCTGTGTCACTGGCCTGTTTGTGTCAGTGTCGTGTTTGCCCACAGTGCTGCGAAGCCACTGAGTCCAGTTTTATATGAGCTGCCTGGACAGCTGTCTCTTCACGTAGTTGTGAAGATGTTTCTTCCTTCATAATGGAAACATCTTTAAATTTTCCCCATTGGACTGATTTTATTTTTTTTTTCCCCAGAGTATTCCTACAGGTGCCAAAAAAAAATCCCAAACCTATGGAGTCCAAATCTATCTGCCTGTCTTCATTGCAGTGCCCAAACAGAGCCAGCTCTGCTATGGGGCCCGATATCGCACAGTGCGTTCTTCCCTCTCATCCATGCACTGCTGTTGACTGCTCTCTGCCTCTTCTCTGTTCAGTTTTACAGTCTTCTGTATTTCCTTTGGACCACGCTTGCCTAAGTTGCTTATGACAGTGTTAAGCCAAATAATTCTGATCTGTCTACCATTTATTTGGGCTAATCTAGCAGTGCCATAGAAACCATTGAGACTCAACAGTCTCCCATGTAATGCACCCAAAAGTTCAAACCTCATGAGCAGCAGGACCGGAACAGTGCAGCACTGACACGTAAAATCACAGTATCAGTAGTAAAACACCAGAATAGTCTGAGTGACGTGTCAGTTGGCCCTTTCACTAATACTGAAACTAGATGTGTGTTTTGATTGAAGAGGCACTCTAAGGAAGCTGCTTCACCACACGGACACATGACAATGCTGATGTTTATTCTTTTCAGTCTATTGCATGGAATTAATACAATTTCCCTTAAAAGCTGATCGCCAGCTAGTTTTTCCCTCTTCCCTTTCTCCTGGTAATCTCAGGGAAGTCTGACTTGTAGTGCTTGAAAGGAATTCACACTGAGCACACAAAACGGGCTGAAAGTAGCTAGCACAGCAATCCCTGTCTGTGACACACTTGCCTGTCTACCGTGGGCTTCGTGTTGTCTCTGCTGGGGTTTGGTGGTGAATGCCTCACTGGGAGCAGCTGCAGCTCTGATAGGCAGCAGGAGTAATACAGGCTCCCAAACTGTCATGATGGTATTTCTCCCTGATTAAACAAATACTTTTGTTGGCTTTTGTGGTTCTGCATCCTGCTGTTTTGGTACCATGTGCTGCTCCTGAAATGAACTGCTTTGCTGAGACACTTTCTAGTTGTCCTTCCAGTTATATTTTGGTAGCATACATGCTGTCTTAAGAGAATTCAGTTTCTGACTAATATCGAACAGTGGTTTAGGCTTTGCAAAGTGACAACAGTTGTTTCAGAGAGCCAGTGGTCAAAGGGAGAGCCCAGCAGGTGTAAGCTGAGCCTTACAGAGCTCTTCTGCTCACTGCTCTTTCACCAGCCATGCCCATCTGCAAGTAACTTCACCAATGTCATCTGTGAAACAGAACAAAAGATTTACAGTGAGCTTCCACTAGGTAGTGAACAGCAGCATCAATGATCTTGGTCTTTCCATCTGCCCCTTGCAAGCTGACACCTTTTCCTGAGCACTGCCTGTATTTTAGCCTTGCATTCAAACTCTCCAAATTCTTGTGGTTTCTGTCTTCCCCATTGAAGCTCCAGAAACAAAGCAACCTCCTAATCATTTCTTCTGTAATTCTGTGACTGGAAATGTAAGTGTGAAGGGAAATGTAAAGTCTCTTCCTGTTGCTTATTAGTCAATGTAATACATTTTCTAGTCTCGGAGAGATTACAGTCATATTTTATGCCACTTTTTTTTCTAATCTGCTTTCTCAATTATCAGATCCCTTGGAGGAAATCTTTGCAATTCAGTCATCAGAATAACCAGAGTTGGTTTGTGTGCTGCTTCCATTTTCATTACTTAAGCTTGTATCGTGAAAGAGCAAAAATAACACTTGCACGAGTGTTGGTCCTCAGCTCATCAAAGAGCACAGCAGAACGTGAGTTCCTCAGTCACCCTCTCCAAGTCCAAGGCTATTGCAGTGTTCACCTCTGTATTTTTATCAGTTTGTGTTTGAAGCTTTGCTCCGTGTGAGAGAGGTTAGTTCTGACTGTAGCTTTAGGAGCCCAACAGCAAGAGGGAGGAAAGACATTGAACTTCAGGGCAGAGAGGTGAGAGCATGACTTTGCTGTCATGGTCCAATCATTCCTTCAGTGAGCGTCAAGGATTATAAATCATCACATCCACTATTTATTCTTTTTCTCACTGAAACATTTGGTTGTGCCCATAAACTGCATGAGTCTGTAAATACGAGAAAATTCTGCTTTCATGCCTTCTGTCATGCCAGCAGGGTTGCTGGTTTCTGTTTTCCTTCACGTTTCTGTTCCTAAACCACCTTGCCGTGTATGCCCTGTGCTAGTGTTGCTCTGAGGAGCTGGTCATTGTTTCCATGTCAGCTGAGATCCACTCATACTGAGAGAATTCACGACCTCTGTTGGCTTGCTTTGTACGGCTGGAGCAGTGAAGGATGATGAGATGAGTGAGCGGATGTCAGACCTGGGTCTTAGTGGTGCTTAAATCAAATAGGGCGTAGTGGCACACAGCTTCTTCAAGGCTTCCAGGTTGTAATGAGCCATAGGGGCTGCCTGCAGCTCTGCCCTGCACAGAGTGGGATGTAGGCTGTCTGGCTGAGGATGCAGGCTCAGAGCTGGGTGCAGGATTGGGTAGGCTCTGCATAAAGCATAGGCATCCTGCCCTGGGCAGTGTGGCTATGGGAGGTGATTCATGGGAGCGGAGATGCGGTGAGGAGGGCTGGAGGGAGTCAGAGATACAGTGTGGGGAATGCAGTCGAGGGCTGAATTGTGGTTTGGGCACAGGCTGCAGGAAGCAGGCTTGGGATCTCACTTGGGAAGGTGGGAGCAAGGGGAGAAGAGTGTGAGTAGGGGTGGGAGTCCCTGCCAGTGGCACCCAGCTGTGTGCAGCAGGAAGGCAGCTGCCTTTGGGACCCCTTGTTTTATGCTTTTTTCTCTGGGGTGGGGCTGGTGTGTGTGTGTGTGTACAGAAAACCTTCACGTGCAACCTGCTGCAGAGAAGACAGATGTTTCCCCCATATAAGGGAAGCTTTCAGATAACTGATATTGCGAAGCACACCTTTTAAAAGAATTCAGTTGGATACGAATTAGCCATAATGAAATAAGTTTAGTATGGATGCGTTTATACGGAAGCATGAATGGAAGTATCCTTCATTACAGGGCTTTACTGAGAGGGTCAGAGATGTAATTATTTGCAGCTGTTCCAGGCTTGTTCCTACTGTAGTATAAATACTGGAGATGAGTGCACAAGCTGGCTAGACTTTGGGCTGACCTAGACAGCTTCTGGAAACTCAGGATATGCTATTCCTAAAAGGCTCTTAATTTTTCCCACCCCACCCTGACTGAAAACATTCCTTCTCCAGCCAAAATGTGGAGGAGAGAGCAAAGGTTCCGGTCCAACTCCCATTGAGAACAGTGACCGGTCAGGGTGAGTGTGGCTAACAGTGGGTGTCAGCAGCCCATACAGCGAATCGCTCTGATCCTGGCACGTTGGAGTCCGTGGTGTCTGTCCAGGTCCTTGTCCTATCTGGGGTTCTATAGAACTCTGGAGTCAGATTATGTCCTGACACTGATACAGGGACCTGTTAATTTGGCAACACTTTCCTCCACCTCGGGAAGTTATGCTATATTGCAGCTGGAAAAAGACATTTTATGCACCCTGTCTGCTGCAAGAAGCAGAGCAAGGAAACAAAGTGAAAGGGCTCTTAGGTAAAATAGCCTACCCACACCATGGTGAGCACACATGGATTATAGGAGAACTGAAAGAGCTCACTTCCTCGAAGAAACACTGTAGTGTGCCTTGTTAAAGGCAGAAGACAGTGTAAGAAACAGGATGAAAGGGTTTTGCTGTAAGAATAGTAGTTTATGATGAGCGCAACCTTTGTAGCATCTACCAGTTTACTTCTCTCAGTAGTTATACTTCAGCTGCAAGTGGTTGGAAAAAGAAAAGCCACAGTCAGTGTAATTGATTACTATTTGGGCTGGTCACTGAGCATGTTTATTTCTATTATTTTTACACATTGCTAAAATCTAGTCTTGTTGTGTATGTAAACATGATAGGTTCATGTCTGGCTGTCCAAAAAGTGGTTCATCCAGAAGGAAAACACATGGGTCAGCCCTTGGGAAAGCTTCCTAAGAGATCACTCTGCTTGTCTCCTCTGGCTGCAGTGGATCCTCTTACATCCGTTGGAGCTTTTAGACGTTAAGGTTTTGAAAGCCTATACTTTTGGAAGGGACTTCACAAACTTCTTAAAAACTGTTTCTCCCATTGTTACTGGTGTTGGGAACTGAGGTCCCAGCTTAGCAGCGTACACCAATGCTTTGTGTGAACTGGGGATATGAGCCATACTTTCCTGCATATATGAACTGCTCTGCACACAAGGAACCTATTGCTTCAAGCAGTAGTGACTTTGCCAGCCTTGCCCCTTGTTCTTTAGGACTGAATTTGGTCTCTAGAAATCATAATGAGCTTCTTCAAGGGTAAAATCCAATAGGAGAAGCTTTTCAGGGCTTTTGAACACCGTGTATTATCCACATAATACATGATGGCCATAGGACCCAACCTCAGTGAAAAGCGACCCGGTGCCCGATAGCTTTCTAAATATGAATGCTCTTTGCTGCTCTGTACAACAGGCGTGAGCAAACACAGCTGCCACTTAACACCTCTGATATTATTGTCCCACTGTGCTAATAGGGATGAGAATGTAAGATTTTGTACCTCATTTTCACCGTGTGCAAGCTTTTATTCTTACAATAGGAACTCCACTGAACAATGCACTTCCATGCGCTTCCATGCGTGCTGCTGCCCCTATGGCTGCAACTAGCAACTGCTTTGATTCAGGCACAGGCAAATTAGCACTTCTCTTTCTTTGTGAGTTCCTCCTCTCCATTTATTTGGAAATGCATTCAGTTGGCTATGCCAGAAGTAGGATTTTCAATGAAGAGGTAAATTTGTTTTCCTTACTTGAATTATGCCTTTGAGGTATGAAAGATCTTGATGTTTACTGTGAGGTATTGAATAGACTTCTTGCTCGTGCTTGGGAGTGGAGCGAGCCAGGCAATGTTTGTGCCTTACTGCAGTCTGTGGCATTTGGCAGCATGCTGCTGCCCAAGGAAGGAGTTCTTCACTGTTTGCAGATGGCATAGCCCTTAAAACAAGCAAATAAGAGGAGCAGTCAGACTGAAAACTCACTTCCCACCCTGGTGTGGAATCTGCTGGTTTCCGAAACTCCCAGGTAGGATGATATGCTGTTAGCCTTTCTTCTCTGCCTGGTCACCAGTGGAAGCTCTGCGTTGGATGGAAACCTTGTGCCATGGTGGCTGGGGAGCAGCAGTGTTGTAACTGTGGGAAAAGGGCAGTACCTGCTCCTCCGAGGCAGCCAGCAGGAGAGCTTCGACATGAGTCAGCAGAGGAAGAGGGGACAGGCAGGCAGGCAGCCTGCACCAGCCTGGGCTCTCACCTGGCAAGTGGCATAATGTAGTTTTCCCCAGATCATGAACTCAAGTACTAGGAGCAAAATAATCCATTGATTTAGCAGACCTTCCAGAGACGGATCTCAAAAAAGAAGTGTAATGTGCACTAGAAAGACAAAATTGGATGGCAGTCACTCAGGTCCCCTGCAGCAGAGCCGGCAAGCTGGTTGAGTGGGAAGTAGCTCTGTGCTCCGTGAGCATCTTAAGGTTTTGCTATCTTTTGGAAAGAGGTGACTTTAATGCAAAATTCCATGTCATTGGAAATTTTATTTAAATTTTAAGCAGTTGGGAACAGGGCCGTATTAAGACCAGACTGCACTTTTAAAAGTTGTAAGGTAGAACTCCTTTAAATATGCCAGCTTTCCCAAAGAAGTGCTGTCTGTCATGGTAAAATTAAAAAGAATGAGAAAGGTATGGTTCTGGGCTGCTTTTAATGCAGTCTCTGTCACAGCTCACTTCCAGACATGTTATCAGTGCGTACCTTAGGAGGTTTAATGACACAGCCTTACTCCCAAAACTCTGAATTTCTTTAAGCCAATTTTGCCGAAAGACCGCCTTGACAAATCTGCAGGAAGGAAAAGGTTGCACAGTCAAGGAGGAATTCATTCCTTGGTTATACGCTACTTCCTTCATATTTTTCATAGAAACAGATGAAACTTAAATTCCAGAGTGTGATGCTACTGAAAGCGATAGTCTAGTCGCAGAAGGGTTTTTTCCTGACTGTGTGTCTCTTTCCAATCGATGTTTATTTGTATTGCTGTCTGAATCGGTTTTGGACACTGACCTTAAGATGTTTCCCTAACTTCAGACCTCACTGTGAAATATGATTTCCTTAAACCCATGAAGGAAACAAATTGGATGGGACTGGTTATTTAGATGACATTGTGCAACAAAACTTAAGCGAAAAGCCTTTGGAAGGATTCCAGGCCAGCTGCAGCTCGTCGGCTGTGGCTGACTCACAGGACATCAGACGGTCGGTGCTGGATGGTGCTCTGCTTGCTGACACAGTGACTTGGGAGAGGCTCCAGGAATGGCTGACGAGAGGGGAGGGAGGTGGAAACCAGCACCCATCCAAAGCATTCTTGTGTTGTTGACGATGACCTGTGCAAGGGGGGACCCTCAGATTGAGGTGAGCGTTGGGCATGCTGAGCAGCCGCCTCTGCCTGTGTTGTGTTGGCCAAAGCTGCGCTGCATGCTGCTCTGTCGGCAGCTGGGCTGCCAGAGTCGCTCCGGGCGCTGGAAGCGGTGGGCTGTTGTGCGTCCATCTGGAGCCGACTGAGGCCGTCCCTAAAAATAGCCTCCTGCCTCTGAGTCACACATCACCCATCTGAAAAGAATTGGATCAGTAGCCCTCAGCCTGGAGCACACCCGGAGCCCTCTCCCTGTGTTTGGAGGAGCGGGGCCCTTTCCTGGCCACACGTGGGTACCTGTGGCCTCACTGAAGAGGCCATGCCCTTGTCCCAGGCTCAGGGACTAAATAGTTCTTGTGCTGTCACTGGCAGGAGAAAGTTGCTGCATGGTACAAATGTGCTTGTGGTTGCCTTTGTAAGGAGTTCCAAGGACTTCACCAGGACTTTATAGTGGGGGCTGTGGTAGAAGCAGCCATGCTTGCCTGCGGATTGTGGTGGTAAATGTCAATGTTTGGCAGCTGGGATCTGCTGGAGTTGATCGGTTACTTCAGTTTGTGCATGTTTAAGTCTGCAACTGCTACCTGAAGAAATGTGGTGGCTGGTGAGCTGTTGGGTCTTTTGCAGCTCAGAAATAAGTTATTTTGTGTGTGAGCCTAAAGCCAAATAGCAGAGCTCAGAGGCTGCGAGGAGTGGC